>PVJA010019659.1:0-38114 GCA_004027025.1 Myocastor coypus | reverse complement strand
GCTGGTCTCGAACTCACAACGATCCTCCTGCCTCAGCCTCCCAAGTGCTGGGATTACAGGCGTGCGCCACCACGCCCGGCTCCAGGCTGGTCTTGAACTCGCACTGATCCTCCTGCTTCAGCCTCCCAAGTGCTGGGATTACAGGCGTGTGCCACCACACCCGGCATTGCCTGTTTTTCGTTTTTAAAAATATTTTATTGATTGATTGATTTGGTACAGGGTCTCTCTATGCAGCTTGGACTCATAGTGATCCTCCTGTCCCAGTCTTCCCAGCCCTGGGATTACAGCTGTAATCCCATGTCCAGTTTCAGGGCTGCTACAGTGGCATGGCATATGGTACCAGGGATCAAACCCGGGTCCCTGCATTTGCCAGGCAGGTGCTTAGACCCCTGCGCTATCTCCCTAGCCCCTTATTGCCTGTTTTTTATTAGCCAAGGAACTGAACATAATTTTACATTTTATTTTTATATTTTATTTTATTTTATTTTGAGACAGGGTCTCCCTATGTAGTTCAGGCTGGCCTTGAGCTCACTTTTGGAGCCCAGGCTGGTCTGGAACTCACATGGATCCTCTTGCCTCAGCCTCCCAAGTGCTGGGATTACAGGCATGTGCCACTGTTCCCGGCCCCATAGTTTTACATTTTGGATAGTAATTTTTACAAATTCCAAAGATAATATACCCTGACATGTGAAAATTAAACGAAACTCAAATGCCAGTGAGTATAAATAAAGATTTAAGGTCTGCGGAGATAGCTCAGCACTTTACATGCCTGCCTGGCAGGCGCAAGATCCTGAATTGAATCCCTGGTACCAGAAAAAGAAAGAAAGAAAGAAAGAAAGAAAGAAAGAAAGAAAGAAAGAAAGAAAGAAAGAAAGAAAGAAAGAAGAAAGAAAAAGAAAAGGTATAAAGTTGTACTGGAGCCAGGCACGGTGGCGCACACCTGTAATCCCAGCACTTGGGAAGCTGAGGCAGGAGGATCATTGTGAGTTCAAGACCAGCCTGGGCTACAAAAGTGAGACCCTATCTCAAAAAGACAAAAATAAATAAATAAATACATAATCAACGAAGCTGCCCAACAGGCAACCGGAAGTGGCTGCAGAGAGGAGGGCAGTACGGTTCTTCCTGCTTCCTTTGAGGCTCTGCTCTGCCTCTGCTTCTGCCCGGGACACACCGTGGGGCAGGTCCCAGCCTCTGGGCTGAGCTGCTCTTTCTCTTCAGCTGCAGGGCTCCATCATGGTGGCCTCCTGTGTGCAGATTCTGGTGGGCCTCTCGGGCCTCATTGGCTTCTTCATGCGCTTCATTGGGCCCTTGACCATCGCCCCGACCATCTCCCTGGTGGCCCTGCCTCTCTTTGAATCTGCAGCCCAGGACGCTGGAATCCACTGGGGGATCGCCTCCCTGTAAGTATCCACGTGGAGGGCAGCCCATCTATATGATTGTTTTCAATGAAATATCACCCAGTAAGAATTGCATTTTTTTAAATTTTGAGAAATAATCTCACTTAAATTGCAACACTGTCCAGGCTGGTCTCACACTTGCGATCCTCCTGCCTCAGCTTCCCAGAATGCTATTATTATGGGTTCTCAAACAGAGGCCAGACCAGAGTCCAAATTAGAATTTAAATCTGAGCCTTTAATACAGAGCTTGGGGCCTTCCTGACTTCAACTCATGCAGGAGAGAAGACAGAGAAGCATGCCCAATGACAGAGAACACAGTTTTTATACCAAAACTACTTTCCACTTAGCATGCACTGATTTTTAAAATTAATCATTTGTAACCTGCCAACGCATACAGGCACAATTCACAAATTAACTAGACAATAGATTGAGTACAAGGTCTAAATGAACTTCCTTCAATCTTTAGCAGAATGAAATCATTAACTACATTCCTATATGGTTCAACAGATAGTCAGGCCTAAACTTCATTATCACCTCTGGGGGCTGACTTCCTTAGGTACATATACATCAACATGAATCACTCTCGCTCAGGCTATTTAATTTGGCACATTCTAAGGTCATTTGCTAAGAACAGTTATAAAAAGAACTCATCAGTCTTAGGAGGAATTTCCACAACATGAGGGCTTAAAGTTGTAATTTTTAAACTACTAAGTAGTCTTGTGTGCCCTATTACTAATTCATGAAGGAGTTACCTCAGTGAGTCTGAAACCTAAGTAACCCATTATAGCTAGGAAACCTTTTAACAACCAAAGTTGCTACTTATCGTTCATTAATTCTGTTCATTGTTTTTTGTTTGTTTGTTTTTGTCTTTTTGAGACAGGGTCTTGCTATGCAGTTCAGACTGACCTTGAGCTCACTTTTGTAGCCCAGGCTGGTCTCGAACTTGCACCGATCCTCCTGCCTCAGCCTCCCAAGTGCTGAGATTACTTGTTCATTGTTTTGTCTTATTGATAGCCACGGATCCTGAGTTAATCACCAGCGGTATGTAAGAATGTGCTGTGTAAGAGAAGTCAATCCTGTGAGTCTCTTGCCAGCTTGGTTTCCACGCAGTGGGGACAGGTGTGAAAACCGTCTGCCTCAAGCTAGGTGCAGGCTGAGTCGGAGAGAGAGGCGCCATCGGGAACAGCAGTGAACCATAGGGAGCCATCGAGCGTTGGGGAGGTGACAGCCAGCTGGGAGGGTCCGGAAGCTTCAAGGCAAACGTGGCCTTGAAGTGACTTAGGGGGTGACACTGTCCTTCTGCGGTCTCAGAGGAGGTGTGAGGACCGTCAGCCTGCAGAAGGTCCCAGGCGGGAAGATGGTTCCTGACTCTGGTCCCTTGGCTCTAACAGCTGGAACCCTGAGGCCCTCTGGAAGCCATGGCAGCCAATCTTAACATTTCCTTTTGGGCCACAGCGGCTCCCGAGATGAGACAAATCCTGCTCAGAGACGGCAGGGTCTGTTAGCGCTCTGAGAGGTCCAGCCAGGACCCCCACTGTGAGGGCGCTGCTCACGCGGACACGGGGTGGCTTCCTGCCTGGCCATCCGAAGCCTTGTGCGCCCTCTGTTGGGCTGCGTCCGGCCCACAGGTAGGGTACCGGTTGTTCCTTCCTGTTTCAGGACCGTCTTCCTCATCGTGCTGTTTTCTCAGTACCTGAAGAATGTCGCGGTGCCCGTGCCTGTGTGCACAGGATGGAGGAAATGTCGCACCGCCAAGTTCCACGTGTTCCAGGTCTTCCCTGTAAGTAGCGGCCTTGGTCCCTTGCACTCCACGGTGGCTTCCTGGAGAGTGCAGGCGAGACACCTCCTCCAGCCCAGGGGCTCCCCACCTCTGCCCCTCATCTGCAGAGGCTCCTTCCAGAGCAGAGGCAGCCTGAGAAAGTTACGCTGTGCCCCCTAGCGGTTTCCTGCTTGCCACCCTGAGTCTTCCTCAAATGCTTCCTCCCAGAGCTCCAGGCCGCGGCTCTGGGGACCAGTGTGGGACAGCCAGGGACAGCCAGCCTTCTCCTCATGACAAGGCCCTGGTCGATGTTGAATGCACGCTGTGTGAAGAAACACCAAGGCCTGAAGCAGCCTGATGGGCCATGCTCACTTTAGGAAAATTCTTTTATTGGGGCGTGATGGCCCAGCTCTGAATCTCAGGACTCAGGGAGGCTGAGGCAGGAGACTCACAAATTCAAGTTCAACCTGAGCAACCTGGGGAGAAGCTGTCTCAAAGCTGAGGTCTAATCTCCAGTGCATGAATAAGTAAATAGCCCTGTTTCAGGCCACCAGCTGTGCCCAGTGTGCTAGAAACTTCCTCCCAAGCTTGTCTCACCCAAAGGTTACTTTCTGCTTTTTTCTTTATTTTTTATTTTTAAAGAATACAAAATCGTGGTAGAAAAAAAAGCAGCATTAGAAATGATACAAGATTTCACTAAAAAAAAACATAATAGGAATTCAACAATGGTTGCGGTATTGTTTCTTTCTTTCTTTTGTTTTAAAAATGTATTTGGTCGCTGCAGGGTCTCACTGCCCAGTGCAAACTCCTGCTTTCAGCCTCCCCAGCACGGAGACTACAGGCTAGCGCCAGTACACCACCCCCCACCCCACCTCTGGCTGGCTCAGCCTGCCCTGGGGGTGGTGCTGGGGATCGAACTGTGGTCCCTGAGCTTGCCTAAGCTTGCATAAGCAGGCACTTTAGTCTGCTGAGCTATCTTGCCAGGCCCTCCATGGTTACTTTAACACACTAATTTGTCCATGGACCCCATAGCTGCCTCTGGTCACTAGTAGAACTGGAAACCCAGCCCATCACATCCCTGGGAGAGAGCCTTCCCAATGCCTCCCCAGGGTGCAGGGGCAGGGTGCCTCTGAAGCGCGGCTCCTTCACAGGTGCTGCTGGCCCTCTGCCTGTCCTGGCTCCTCTGTTTTGTGCTCACCGTCACCAACGTCCTCCCCTCGGCCCCCACTGCTCCGGAGTACCTGGCCCGCACTGACTCCAGAGGCAACGTCCTGAGCCAGGCCCCCTGGTTTCGCTTCCCTTATCCAGGTAGGGGCACAATGTAGCCCTGCTTGCTGGGCTCAGGGAGGCACTGGAGTGGTGGGGAGGGGCTGGCAAGGAGGGTCAGTCCCAGGAAGACCATCTCGGACACTTCAGAGATGCAGGTAGTCCCAGGTCACGCTGTGAACCCCACAGGGTGGTGGGCCGGGGGCTGGCATCCCAGACCCACCTGGGAGCTGGGTTCAGGTTACCATAGTCTGGGAGTAGGGTGGGAAAAGAGAACCAGAGTCCTGTCCCCCACTAAACCCCCAGGCCTTCAGGTCTCCTCCCAAGTCCAGAGCACCTCACTACAGGAGCCAGTCTTCTGGGGCCCTTCTGGCAGTTAGAGACATGGGCTCCAGCAGTCCTCCTGAGTGGACGTGGCCCTGCCCTGCATTTTCAGGACAGTGGGGCCTCCCGACCGTCAGCCTAGCCGGGGTCTTCGGGATCATCGCTGGCGTCATCTCCTCCATGGTGGAGTCCGTGGGTGACTACTACGCCTGTGCCCGGCTGTCAGGGGCCCCACCCCCTCCGAAGCACGCCATCAACCGTGGCATCAGCATCGAGGGCCTTGGCTGCCTGCTGGCAGGGGCCTGGGGGTCAGGGAATGGCACCACTTCTTACAGCGAGAACATCGGGGCACTGGGTATCACCAGGGTAAGGCTGCTGGCACCTGGATCTGCCGTGCTGTGTGTTAGGTTCCTGCTGTGCAGCTCGGCCCCGTTCTTATCTTACTGAGGAGAGGTCAGAATTAGACACTGGTCATTCTGGGGCACAGACAAGGAGTCCCCAGGCTGTGCTGCTGTCTGTATTAAGAGGCCCTGCGGGGGCGGGTGTGCATGGAGGGGTGTCACTTGCCTACCTTGCCCTCCTTGGGGGTTGTGTGTCCCTGGGCTGTGGCCCCTGCCACCACCTCCCCTGTCCCCACTAGAGAGGGCCGTCATTTGCAAAGACCCGCCCAGTCCTTCATTCACTCGCACCCCACAGTACTGCTTCCATGCAGAGTGACAGAGTTCCGTGCAGAGGACACAGGTGCTGTGCCTCCCGCTCTTGGCCGTCCCTGGCTGTGACACAGCTGCCACACAAGATCTGTGCCGTGCCTGTAGGCAGCAGCAGCTGAACACTGAAGAGGGAGCCCCTCCTTTCTGAGTTTCAGGCGGGAGGTCCACTACCTCCAGCTGCGCCCTGGCTGCTGCCATCTGATGTCCCCTAGACAGTCCAGCGGCCCTGTGGGCCTGGGTGGTGCCCATCCCGGCGTCTCCTGCTCCCTTAGCGCGTTTGCCCCCGGCACCCTAACTAACCTTTGCACTGTTTGCAACTCCCTGTCCTGCTTTCTTGACACTGCTCCTTCCCTGGCTTCCTTTTTCCCTCAGCCCCACGGCCCCACTGTCCCTCCTGGATTCTGGATCAGAGCCCCACATCTGCTCTTGCTGGGACCTGTCCTATCCCTCTGCCCCAGGATCCTCCTAGACTAGAGCCTAATTCTGACCAGACTGGCCTCTGCTTACACCCACCACGGAGCCCCACGTTTTCCACAGTCAGTCTCTACCACAGCGGTTCTCAGCCTTTCTAGTACCATGACCCCACAGTACAGTTCCTCATGTTGCGGTGACCCCAAACCAAAAAAATAATTTTGGTGGCTCCTTCAAATTACTAATTCCAATAAATAGCATTTTGCCATGGCATAGCATGGGTTTAAATATGTATTTTCCGATGGCTTTAGGCGACCCCTGTGTTTTGGTCGTTTGACCCCCCACCAGGGTCGAGACCCACAGGCTGAGAACCGCTGCTCTAGCAGATTAACAAGAGTTCTGTGGGATGGCGCTTTCTAAAGAACACGAGTATGTTCCTTTCCATGAGCTTCAGAGGTCTCTGCAGTGGCTCTCAGCACAGGTCCTGTGTCACTCTGGCAGTCTCACCACACTAGAGAACCGGAAGCTACTTTCATCTCGCTGGTGAAGTCTGTCACTCAGGCCCACGCTGTGAGCTCAAGTGGCACAACAGGCAGCAGTGACGGTGCCATGGCCGCTGTATGCACCCAGCACCCCGTAGCCCCCACACTGTCCACGAGCTCATGCCAGGGCGGGATTTTTTTTTTTTCTTTTACAACTTTGTAGAAACATCATTCTATCTCCCATTCTAAGAGCCGCTGTAATAACGTGGCCGAAACACATTTCTTCAGCATTCCAGAACTCCTACCTACTCAGCAAAGTCCACACACGCCAGGCGTGGCAGCTAGCAGTGATTCCCAGCAGCTCAAACACTGGGAAAGTGAACTGCGAGAGCTGAGCCTGAGGGCAATGGCAGAGCTCGCTCAGGGGAGTGCTGGAGTGGACCAGCTGGGCTCTAGAATAGCGGGGAAGGGTGCGGTCCCTGGTGCATATGCTAGCCACATCTTCCCGTTGGGAAAAGCCATAGTTAATGAACACCTGTTGAGAAAAACTATCATTGTTCTAATGGAGTAAGCATATTGGTCAATAATAATGAAATGGCTTTATGGGAGGATATTTTTATTTTTTTATTTTTTTTATTTTTTTATTTTTTTGTAGTTTGGGGGAGCCCAGGGGTTCTTAAGTCCAGCTAGGATAATGGCTATCTGGAGCAAAGTTCTCCCCCCAGGTCTGTACCTGGGTTTATTAATTATCACATTAAGAAAAACCTGCAAGCAGAAATAACAGGTTGGTGGTTGCAAAAGGCCAGAGCGGTCAGTAGGATGGGGAGCTTGCGGGGTGACGGCGCCGTTCCGAGTCACGATTCATGGGAGGATATTTTTAAAAAATGTGCACTATATCGTCACCACCTTACTTAAAAACTGTCCCTTGAGGATTTCTCTCATCTTGGGGTTTTTTACTTGCCTTTTTCTTTTTTTCTTTCTTTCCTTTTTTTTTTTTGTAGGATGGGGGATTCAACCCAGGACCTTGCACTTGCCAGGCAGGCACTTGTGCCTCTGAGCTCTCTCCTCAGCCCCTCCTATGTTTTTATTGTGGAAAAATATACACACCATTAAATTGACTGCCTCTGTTATCTCTAAATGCACATCTGCTAGTGCTGAGTTCCTACATAATCTTGTCAGCCATCAGGCGACAGGGTGGTGACCCGTCCCTGGAACTCCTGTCATCCTGCAGAGCTGAACCTCTATCCTGCCAAGTGACACCTACCTAGTCCTTCCTACCTCCACTCCTGACCAGTGCCACCTGCCTCTGTCTCAGTAAACCTGAACTCTCTCTCTCTTCTCTGTCTCTGTCTCTGTCTCTGTCTGTCTGTGTGTGTGTGTGTGTGTGTGTGTGTCTCTCTCTGTCTGTCTCTCTATCTCTCTGTCTCTGTCTCTGTCTCTCTGTCTCTCTGTCTCTGTCTCTCTCTGTGTCTTTCTCTGTCTGTCTGTCTCTCTCTCTCTGGGTACCTGGTCTTACTAGAATCCCGCTCCTTCGTGGCTGCCTTGTGTCACTGAGCATAAAGTCCTCAGGGCTCCACCCAGGTTATAGTCAGCACAAAGTTGCTTTTTTTCTTTTTTTCTGTATTGTGGACAGGGTCTACAGAGTCTGCAGGGTCTCACTAAGTAGATAGGACTCTAGCAATTCTCCTGTTTTCAGCCTTCCAAGTGCTGGGATTATGGGTGTGCGCCATCCTGCCCAGTGTCAATTGCCATCTCAGTGCACCCATGGGCAGGGCCAGCACAGCACGGCAGGGATGCTTCACTCTGCCCAAGCAGGCGCTTTAGTCTGCTGAGCTATCAGGCAGACCCAGCGTTTCCTTTTTAAGGCTCCGTCACATCTTGCTGCACACGCAGACCACACTTCGTTCATGCATTCTCTCTTGATTTTACTCTGGCTCCTTCCCAGGGCCCCAGCACCCTGCAGGACAGAGCCCAGGTCCTGCTCTGCAGATTCGTCTCGCACCTTCTTCTCCTTAGGTCTGTGCTGCTCAGCACGCCGGCTTTCCTTTGGTCTCCACTCAGCACTTACTATCTCTTTCTAGAACTTTCTTCCATCAAATCTTGTGTGTGCCTCTTCCTCCTCTCTTGGGTCCTAGCTGAGTGCTGTCCTAGCTGGGCCACTGCAGACCACTTTCCTCAGAGCCCCTGCCCTACTACCCTGGGCCCCGTCTCACCTGTGCTGGCTGTTTTCAGAGCCCACCCTGAATGGCCGCTGGAAATGAGCTGCTGTGTTGTTTTCCTAGATCTCCTGCTTGGTGTCTGTCCTTCCCCTTAACATTAGAAACTCCATTTATGAGTAACGCGGAGAGGGGCCTGGATGTGATGTGAATAAGATGTAGCGACGAGCTCACAGCACTGTGGATAAAACCCAGGAGACTGAGGGCTGAGCTGGACAGAGAGGACCTGGGCATTACTGGGCATGGCTCCTGAGTGGCCTTGCATGCCTCACTCATATCTTTGGGCCTTGGCCTTCTGGTCTATCCAATGAGAGGTCTGGGTGAGCCGCTCTCTGGTTTCCTTCCACCCTGGCCTTCTGTGATACATGAAGCCTGGTGCTACCCCACCATCCGGGCTTCTCAAGGGAGGAGAGGGCTGAGACTGAGCCCCAGCGCTACACTCTCAACCGTTCCCCAATCCAGCTAGCAGCAGCAAGATTTAGGGGTAATGTGGCATCGTTCCCATGAATACACCTCTATGTCCTCCCTCCCTGGGTGCCACAGGTGGGGAGCCGGAGGGTGATTGTCGCCGCAGGCTGCGTGCTGCTCGTGATGGGCGTGTTTGGAAAGATTGGGGCTGCGTTTGCCACCATCCCGACCCCCGTGATCGGAGGCATGTTCCTGGTCATGTTTGGGATTATCAGTGCCGTGGGGATCTCCAATCTGCAGGTGAGGGGGGGGTAAGGCATCCCCAGGAAGGCAGCAGCACCGCCTCTCTGGAGAGGTGCTCACAGGGGTGAGAGCAGGGTGGGTGGGGTCCGAGGAAGAGGTGGGGACGCAGGGAATCGGTCATCCCAGAAGGCATAGTGGCCCCCGAGTGGGAAAAATAAATGGCCAGACGCACCGCACTTGAGCCCCAAATCAGCCATCACGCCCCCGTGTGGTAGCGGTGTGATAACGCGCTCCTGGCTTCTCTCCCGCAGTACGTGAACATGAACTCGTCCCGGAACCTCTTCATCTTTGGCTTCTCCATCTCCTTTGGGCTTGCCGTTCCCAGCTGGGTGAACAGGAATCCTGAGAAGCTGCAGACAGGTGACTGCGCTCTGTCCTGTCCCCGCTGTAGGTGTGAGCAGCAGGGCCGCTGACCCCTGGGAACTGTTGTCTCGCCCTAGGGATCCTCCAGCTGGACCAGATCCTCCAGGTGCTGCTGACCACAGGCATGTTCGTCGGGGGATTCCTGGGCTTTCTCCTGGACAACACCATCCCAGGTAGAGGCCACTCTTGAGCTACTGCAGGCAGCGTTTGGCCCGCCAGTGTTGGGCTGGCCACAGCACACCCCAAGTGGGCCCTGAACCTGGAGGTGGGGCGAGGAAGGTCTGGGTCAATCAGCTGAGGCCACTGTGACAAAACGTCACAGACTGGGGCTTAGATGACCAGAAATGCCTCCTGAAGATTTAGGCGTGACGGCTTGGCTTCTCCTGAGGCCCTCGGCTGGATGTGGAGACTCCACTGTTTAACTGCTGGGGATATAGCTCAATGGCATAAGTGCCTGCCTGGCAAGTGCAAGGTCCTGAGTTCAATTCCCAGTACAGCCCCCCGCCCCAAGAGATATGCTGTCTGTGTCTTCATACGACCTTTCCTCTGAGCGTGGTGCTCCAGGAGTCTTCATGGGTCTGAATCACATCTTAACACAGATGCTAATTCCTATCACATTAGCCCTACCCTAAAGGTCTCCTTGTAACTTTACTGCCTCCTTAGACTTCCTGTCTCCAAACAGTCATAGTCTCAGATGCTGACTGGGAATTAGGGTTTCAATACATGAATCTTAAGGGAATCAAATTCAGTCCATAACAAAGTCCTAGAACAGGAGCTACATACAGCAGCAGCAGCAGCAGCAGGAAAAAAGCCACAGCCTGGCTCTGCAATCTGATTAATGAGGGAGTCCACATATTTCATTCATTCATTCATTCAATGAAAAATCCACTGAACATTTGCCACGTGCCAGATACTATGTTGTGAGACTAGAGAGACAAAGGGCAAATGTTTACTTCCCAGGAATTCACAGGATAACGGGAGGAAGAGACAAGGAGCAGACTGGCACAGTGCTGCTAAGTAGGAGGGGCTGAGCAGCAGGTCCCGGCATGGGCCAACCTGGGGTACAGGGTGGGCTGTGGAGGTACAGGGGATCAGTCGGGAGCAGCTTTGGGAAGCGGCCAGGTCTCTCTTCTGCTTGCTCCCAGCCGCTCCCCAGGGGCCCTGTGGCCAGACCTGCCCCACTCGTTTCCTTTGTCACCAAACGCAGAGCGCCTGTATGCCTGCGGCCACTAGGATGCAGCTGAGGCCAGCTCCCTGCTCCTGTCTGGCCGCAGGGGTGGGGTGGGGGAACCCAGGCACCTGGAGAGCAGCAGCTTGGAGGAACCCTGAGGAGGGGTTGATGCCGAGGAAGAGGGTGTGTGGGCTCGGGCAGATGTGCTGAGTCTTGGCTTTGGCTGTCCTCCATCAGGAAGCCAGGAGGAGCGAGGCCTGCTGGCCTGGACTCAGATCCACGAGGAGTCTGATGTGGCACTGCGGACTTCGGAGGTCTACAGCCTGCCCTGGGGTGCTGGCACCCGGTTCTGCACTTGTCCCTGGGCCCGAAAGTTGCCCTTCTGGCCTTGGCCAAATGAGGAGGAGGATGGCCACCAGCAGAGCGGCCCTTTGCTCTTGAGCACCATTAGCAGAGCCCCTGAAAGGCACCTGGATACCGGGATCTGAGGACAGCTGGCCCCACACCCCAGGCCACCCCAGAGTGCCAGTCCAGAGCTCACCTGGGGCCCTATAGCACTGCAGGTCATGGTGCGTACTTGTGCCGTTCTCCCAACTCCAGCTTGGGCCGGCTCAGTGAGTCCAGCAGAGGTCTGTTCTTCCACCATGCTGTATTTTGAAGGATTAGAAAAGGCAGGCAGGGCTGGGCTGCTTGTTGAAAGGCGACACGACACAGGTCTCTTTTCCAGAGAGGTATCGGGGCCCTGTGTTCTCACCGTCCTACCCCACTCATGCTTCTGCTGAGGCTTTTGTTGGGCAGTGTGAGGAATACCCCCCCAGTGTCCCACGCTCTCCAATTGTTGGGGAGCCAGCCTGACCACAGCAGCTGGTCTGCTGTGGCTCCTACATCTTTTCCAACTCCCCTCCAGGAGCAAATGAGGAATGGGGACCCAGAGCCACAGGGTGGTGGTTGTCAGAACCCTTCCAGGAGGACGGAGGTAAACAGGTCAGGGGTGCTGAGTTCCCAGTGCAATGAGAGTGCAGGCCTGAGGCTCCGTAGGTCATTTCCATTTACCTTCTGGGGCTGCCCCATAATGCTTTGCAGCCTTTCAGGTGCCATGAGGTGCCCACAGCCATGCTGGGACATGCTTACTGTGGCTGTGGCAGGCTTCAGAGGACGACATATCCCAGATGATGACTCTGCCCCTCTGCAGCCCTCCTTGGTCAGGTCCAAAGGGGTCGGAGACCCCTACCCATGACCAAGCAGAAAGCCTGACACTGCACAGGAGCAAGCTGGCTTCATTTCCTTCATGCATGAACACCCCGTATCCTATCGTCTGTGTGCTGTTCCCCTTGATGCCACAGCAAGGCTCTGGAAAAGCCTCTTTCTGGATGGCACCTTCTTGCCTATCAGCTTGTCTCCAGTACAGCATGCTGAGCTGGTACAAAGAGTTGGGAACATCAGAGACCACTAGCTCTGAAAGAGGCCAGTAGCCCAAGCTGGTAACACTGAAGTTGGCCAGCAACAGAGAATGACAGGAAGGGACAGAATTGTTGGCAGCCACCATCTCTGGTGGTCAGAAGAGCTTCTGCAAATGTGCAAAGAATTCTAACACAGCAGGCCCCAGACTTGCACTGGGAGGGAGGGAGCCAGGAACTGCCAAGAACCGTAGGAGGAATCCAAGGAGCCAGGGCCGGATGGGTGACACCGATCTCCAGCTCCTGTCCTGCTGCACACGTGTGCCTGTGCCCCCCATCTGCTAGACTGGCTTCCGCCTGCCCACGGGCCCCCTTCCCTCCCACTGCAGCGGTGACAACCACAGACCACCCAAGCACACAGCTGCCATCCGAGCTGCAAAGACAACAGGAAATCCTCCTCCTCCTAGGGCTCCAGAACCATCCCAGGGGAACTATGCAAAGAAGCTTTGAGATCAGCAATCAGCGATCAGCGAGTCTGAAGACTCGATCGCTCCTGTCCTTGCAGTGCCTTCCTGTGGCTGCCCTAACTACTTAGCACACGCTTAGCTGCCCTCCTGGCAGCCTTGGGGAGACTGTCTCCCTGCCTTTCCCTACACGGGCCTGGGTTCCTTGGCCCGTGGCTGCTTCTCCTAGCTTCAAAGCAGAAGTGGCACTCTGGCCCCTGGAGTATTGTCCTACTCCATCCGCTTTGACTTTCACCATATTTTATTTTTGTCTTTTTGAGACAGGGTCTCACAATGTAGTTCAAGCTGGCTTTGAGCTCACTTTTGTAGCCCAGGCTGGTCTCGAATTCACATTGATCCTCCTGCCTCAGCCTCCCAAGCGCTGGGATTACAGGCGTGCGCCATCACGCCTGGCCCCCGTCTTTTATTTGATACTCGTGATGGCATTTAGGATCTATCACCCAGATAATCACTTCCTCTCAAGATCCCAAAGCATTCTCTTCTGCAGAATGACATTTAGAAAAGGTAACAGTCATAGGTTTGGTGATCAGGGCATGGATATCTTGGGAACAAATTCAGTCCTTCTCTAAAATCCTCCATCAGCTGCAGTCTTCCCTTGGTTACCATAGTGAAACACACCAATACCAGTGGTTCATAAGCAGAAGTTTGCTCCTCACAGTCGGGAGACTCAGTGGCCCGCGATCAATGTACAGGTGGACTTGGTGGAGGAGATCAAGGGTGCTTCCTCACCACGCCATGCTCTGGGGTGCAGTGTAGAAGGGTGAGCCTTCTCTACCCTTCTTTTATAAGAGCACTGACCTCATTCCTGGAGGTCTGTCGATGACCTAAGCCCTCCTGAAACTCCCTGCCCCCACCACCCTAAGATTTTGGAGAGCGTTAGTACTGGAACCCACTCACTGTACGGCAGCTGTCCCTGAAGGACCCAGTGTGAAGCTCCTCTCCACTCAGCCTTCCCACACCCACTTTGTTCCCGGATGTGCTGTCTTGGTGAAGCCCACTCGGCTGCTGTCGGGAATGGTTTCCTGGTCACAAGTCGCTTCCACACCTCTAGTTCTGAGCCAGAGCCCATGGCACCCTGACATGCATGGATGACACCCTCCTTGCAGAACGGTTAGGGGGTGGACAGTTGTGTTTTTGTTTTTGTTTTGCTTTTGGCACCATTGGTTGGCAAAGATTCCGAACTACTTCTGCACTTTAGAAACATGTTCTCATGCCTCATGCAAGGATTTTGTGTTTATTTTAGCATGTTCCCAATCTGTTCATTCTTAGATGACATTTTGCAGTCATCTCACCAAAATTTGTTAATTATTTTTATGTAATTGGTGTTGTTCTACAAAACATCTTTTTGAGTATAAAGCTCTGCTGGAAGCTAACAAATAAAAGTTTCTTCAATACAAGGAGTGGGAGAGAACTTTAATTCCAGATCCTGTAGGACATCTGTCCCTTACTTTTGCTTTGGCCTTCATGCCATGAGATTTTGCCACCTTTGTCCCTTCCTTTGTTGTTGGCATCCACAGATCACCTCTCCTCTCTTGAGGAGCCCGGGACCTTCACACTGAGCTGCATCCCCAGTCACTTTTTCACTTTGAGATAGGGTCTCACTAAGCTGTCCAGGCTGGGTTATAACTGCTGGTCCTCTGGCCTCAGCCTCCCAAGGTGCGAGAATTACAGGTGTGTACCACAATACCCAGTTTGGGACAATGTTTAAAAGATGTGGTTCACACAAGGGTTGGCGAGATAGCTCGGTGGACTAAGTGCCTGCTTGGGCAAGCGCAGGGACCACGGTTCGATCCCTGGTCCTGCATGCTGCATGCTACATCGGCCCCACCCCCAGGTCGTGCTATGATAGGGAATGAGTCCAGACATGGTGACACATACCTGTAACCCCAGTGCTGGGGAGGCTGAAAATAGGAGGATCACTGTGAGTTGGAGCTGCGTAGTGAGACCCTATACCAAATGCATAAAATGAAAAATAAAGAAAGAAAAGATGTGGTTCACATAATCAGCAGACTTTAAGGGCTTGCCCTAGGCAGTGTGGGCAGGACCTATCCGGCTAGTTGAAGTACACAGTGTAGAACTGAGGTTGGTTCTTGGAACTGGGAGGGAAGGAGCCAGGAGTTGCCAAGAGGGATTCAGGGAAGAAATTCTGTCTGAACACATCAACAGCTCAAGCACCACCTGCTGGCCTGCCCTACAGATTTCTTCTAGATTTCAGACCTCACAGCCACCTGTGCCAGTTCCGTAGAGGAGACCTGTGTCCCTCTGAGCTATTGCTCTGCCTCTCTGCAGAACCCTGATTTAGGCGACACTGGTTGATACAGAAAGATCACAGAGGAAGCAGGCAGACGTGCAGCAGAGATGCGGGGAGGCCCTTGATAGGGGAGGCGAACACCACAAGGGAGATTTTGTGCAGTAAGTCCATCCTGGTCTGGAGCTAAATCCTAAGGCTTGTGCAGGAAGAGGAGGCAGGCCGAGGGCTGCTGGGGCACAAGACTGACAGGGGAGTGCTACCACTCAGCACAGGCCGCAGGAAGAAGGGTCATACTGGCATTCTGCTGAGGCCCCCTGGCCTAAGGCTTCTGGCACGTACTGCTGTAGGGCAGAGTGACAGCCTTGGACTAAACGCAACCAAGTGGGGCCTGGAATAAGAATGATTTCTCTGTTCTTATTCCAGCTAGCTGCCTGGGGCCCATCGGGAACACTCCTGGATTCTTCCTCACTCCCTGAGACTTGGGGTTGCCCATCTAAGTGTCTTCCTCTTCCTGTCTTTCCAACACAAGCTCTGGCAATCCCAGGAGGCCCTGCTGCCCAGCTGCATGGAAAGCCCCATCTCCCCCACAATTTGCTCCTTTGCAACCGGGAGCCTTTATCAGAGGGAGCCACTGGCACGGGGGCTTACACAGTCAGGGGCTGGGGCAGCTCATCCTCTGAGGACACAGTGTATCAGTCAGGGCTGGCCAGAGAGACAGAACCGGCAGGATATGTGTGTGTGTGTGTGTGTGTGTGTGTGTGTGTGTGTGTGTGTGCGCGCGCGCACGCGCGCGCACCCTCAGAGGGGATATTTATGCTAAGGGAAGGGCCTAGGCCATTGTTGGGCCCCAAATCTACCTCCAGGCTAGAAAAGTTGTAGCTGAGCTCAGAGGAAATCTGCTGAATTCCCTCTTCCTCTGAGGTTGGTCGTTCTCTGCTGAGGCCCTCACCTCATGGACACGGCACAGACTCTCCCTCTGGTTTTCTCCAAGCCTACTGACTTAATCAGTAGTAATCTTCTCTGCAAAAATACTCTCACTGAAACATCTGTGTGATGGTGGACCAGACGTTGGGGACCATGGCACAGGCAGGTCGACACAGAACTCATCCAGAGCTCCAGGGCACAGGCCTGGCCACTTTCAGGTACCGTGGCCAGGGGCCTCGTGAGAACCACACACACCCATGGACCCCACCACAGAATGCTCTTAGGGGTCTCTACCAGAGGCAGCAGGTGCACCTGGCCACTCTCTGCCTTTATAACAGCACAGAGGGAAGCTGAACACTTTCTGGACTCAGCACGTGCTAGCAAGATGCGCGAGTGGGCTCCAGAACCCTGCAGATCCCTGCAGCGAGAGGCCCTGGGTCCTGCGTGGGCTGAAAGGCCCCCGTTTCTCACCTCCAGGGAGGATCATGCTCACCCCCTTCCTGAAAAGCCCACAGCCTGGCTGTCAGCTGTACCCAGTGCCCCCAGAATAAGTCCTAGTGGATGCCTGCCGGTGAGCCCCTACCACCTAATAGCCATGAAGAACGACACCAAATTTTGCTGCTTGGAAACTTTGTAATAGAAACTGAAAATACCAAAATGCATCTGAGACAGCCCCATGAAGACCTACCTCAAGCCATGCTTTTAAAGTTTGTAACAGAAACTAAATACAACAGCCAGGCATGGTGGCGCATGCCTATAGTCCCAACACTTGGCAGGCTGAAGCAGGAGGATCAGTGCAAGTTTGAGACCAGCCTGGGCTACAAAAGTGAGCTCAAGGTCAGCTTCAACTGCATGGCGAGACCCTGTCTCAAACAGCCAAAAAAAAAAAAAAAAAAGGAAAGAAAAAGAAACTAAATGCGCCAAGATAAATCTGAGACAGCACATTCAGAAGTCCTAGAGGCTGAGGCAGACATGGCCAGAACTCAAACATGCCAACACTTTCTTCAGCCTCTTCTCCCTCTGGCCCTCCTCCACTACATATCCTCATCTTCAAAGGTCTCCAGACACTTCAGCAGCATCATCTCATCCTCAGTAGGAGGGGCCAGAGCCTGCAAAACACACGGGAAGAGGTTGGAGCATGGATGGAGCGTGCTAGACAGACAAGAAGGCCCGGTAGCTTGGGGCTCACGACTCTTCCGGGCTCTACAGCTTTCTCCTCCAGGGAACAAGGGAGGCGGTGATGTTTCCATTCCACACAAAGATCAGGCGGAAGTGGCTTTTTTCCTACTCTGGAAATTACCAGCATTCCATAAGAGAAACGGGAAAACCTTAGCCGCCAAGAGCTCAGTCAGTAGGGGCTGGGGAAATAGCTCAGTAGAATAGGTGCTTGCCTGGCAAGTGCAAGGGCCTGAGTTCAATCCCCATTGCCCTGCCCCCCCAAAAAGAAGAGTTCAGTCAGAAGACAGTGAGCATTACTATGGAACACCCACCAGTGAACAGCATGCAGCTGGATTTTTTAAATAAAAGGAATGAGATACCTTTCTATCTCTGGGAGAGATGATTAATAAAGTGCAAAGCAGTGTGTACAGCAGTTTACTACTTGTGCTTAAAAGAATGCTCAGGGTAGGGAGATAGCTCTGTGGCACAAGTGCAAGGTTATGAGTTTGAACCCCGGTCCCACAAAAAAAAAAAAAAAAAAAAAAGTGGTAACTAGAAGACACACAAATATCTGTAGACCATCTTTGTATATATGCGCCCATAGTCACTGTCTCTGGCAAAGTCAATAGGGTGGTGAGGAACAGTGGAAGAAAGAGGCTCAGTTTTTATTTGGTATCTCCTGCTGAGGACCAGCCTGATGTGCTATAGGACAGGAAATAGTACATATTAATAAGTTGGTGCAAAAATAAGTTGAGGGCCTGTCCTTGGCCTATCTGACATATGGCAAGAGCCTTGGTTGGCTTAAGGACAGACTGATCTTTAAGTCAACGGCCAGTGCTGCGACCAGCAGCCTCTGAGGTCCTGGCACCTCAGAGAGGATAACGTGGCAGCTGAGGACCCTGCTGAGTGCGACTGTCAACCCTTGTCCGTTTTTGCATGATCTTCCAAAAGGCATCGCTCCTCCATTCTTTTTTTTTTTTTTTTTTTGTGGGACTGGGGTTCAAACTCACGACCTTGCACTTGCCCAGCAGGCACTTGTGCCTCGGAGCCATCTCCCCAGCTCCCGTTCCTCCATTCTTGACTCTTACCTAGGTCAGCAATTCACCCCCACTGCTTCCTGCAGCCCACCAGCGCACCACCAATCTAGCTGTACTCCTAACAAAAGCCAGGGACACCATGCCTCGTGGTGCTAGACCACTGGATTTTTTTTTTTTTTTTTTTTTTGAGACAGGGTATCGCTTTGCGGTTCAGGCTGGCCTTAAGCTTGCTTTATAGCCCAGGCTGATGTCAAACTCACAATGATCTTCCTGCCTCAGACTCTGAATTACAAGCATAAGCCACCATGTCCAGCCCATCACTGGGCTTTGGCCATTCTAGTTCTCTTTGTAGTTATAGCATATATATGTTTTCTATTTTATTCTGTCATTGTACCTCTGAGCAGGTCAGTGGTCCAAGGCCACAACCATGATAATGTCTCACTAATTTTTTAATTTTACACCACATGCAGGAGTTGTTAGTAGACTTTTTAAAGAAACAGAACCCTGTGTGTCCAGCAATGGTCTTTCCCACCTCTCAGGACTCCCTACTCCTTTCCCTAAAAGAGTGTTCCTGGGTAGTTTTACTCTTCCTGCCTCTCTCCACCCCAGTGGAAAATGACTGTTGATGTCGGTGAGTCCCTTGGGAAGTATCCCTAATTCTGAGCATCGTCCGATGAAAGCAGGGCCAACAGCTGCCGACAAAGCCTGCCTGCTCTGCTTAAGTCCTTCCTACTTCCTGAGCTTTCCCAATGAGGTGGGATTGGGGATCAGTAGTGTAAGAGGGGTGAGGTAAGGCTCAGTGGAAGAGTGCTTGCCTAGAATGCATGGGGCCCCAGTTCCATGCCCAGCACCTCAAGGAAAGCATCAGATAGGAGGCAAGTGCTTTTCAGGGAAATGACAGGGACCTCCTGTTCAGGGTAACAAGAAAAGAGGTGCTCAGAGCACAGAGTAGTCCAAGAGGCTGAGGAAACCTTGTCTCTGTCACACACACACACACACACACACACACACACACATGCTTTAATGTTGTTCACAACATTTCAGTTTCCTTACACTCTAAAATGGTGACTGGAGCATTTTGTTAAGCCTCAGATATCCCAAAAGCAACAGGCGGGGAGCAACGGTTGCTGTTGGTGCTGGCTGTTCCTGGCCGCTTGGAAAACCACCTGGAGATAGGATCTCGGCAGGTGTCACTGGTTAAAGGTCTGTTGCAAAGTGGTGCAAACTGGTTTTTGACAAACATTTGCCACTTTGGAGTTCACCTTTTAAAAACTTGTTCTAGTTGTACTAAATCATCAGCAGAGAAAATGTGGGCTGTGCTGTGAATCTGCAAGGGTCTCCCTGCTGCAGGCTGAGTGTCCCCCACCGTCAGAGCCCCAGAGATGGACTCCTGGCCAGGACCCCCACAACTGTGCCATCAAGAGCTACAGTGCCCACTTTGGGGGCATGGAAATGATCCTACAAAAGTTGGTCCCCAGTATTCCCACTGGGTCTCAGAAGATGGTGACACAGCCCTCAGGCTTTTGCAAAGATATTGCCCAACATTTGCAAATGCCCCTGGGGTCTGCTCTTGGCTTCCAAGGGCTCGCAGCAGCAACCTGCTCTTGAGGAGCGCTCTCAGCCTCTTTCCTCAGCTTCCCGGGTACCTTCCACTCCATAGGAGGTGTCAGCCACTTACAGAACAGGCAAGAAAGGAGAAAGATCTGCCCGGTGGCCTTTGTGGGGTGGTGGAGGCAAGGGGTGCTAGGGCCCTTACAAGAGGTTTCCTTGCACCCTCCCTGTCCTACCTGTTCTAATTCAGGGTTGTCACTGCAGAGACACTTTAAAAAATTGGAGACCTGCATGTAGAGCTGCAACTTTTCCTCTGGGTTCTCTGGCTTGAAGCAGGCAAACTCTGAGCTGGTAACAGAAAAAGAAGAGTCAGAAAAGATTCAGAACCCCAACCTTTCCCCTCCACTTGCCCCCACCCCTCTGCGTCCAAACTGTTTGGCCTGCAGTGTGAATAGAGCACCTCGGAATGCCCAGTGGAGTTTCCCTGACAGCACAGCTCCTCCCACAAGGTCTGTGCTGCCTCTGTTCACAACAGAGGCATCCTGTCTGAGAAGGTGAGACTGCGGAGAGACCGGCCCTCTTCCCTGGCTGGCTTCTTTGCCTCCGTGTTTTGCGCTGTGGCCTCAGGACAATCGGGTAAGTTCTCTTTGCGCTCTTGGGCTACAGCCATGCTCACAGCGCTGGTTCCACCGAGCTGCTGCACAGGCTCCGGAAGCCCACTGCACACCTGGAGTCTGGGCTTGGGAGAAGCCTGCTCAGTGTGTACAGCATGGTGCTCGGGCCCTGGGCAGAGAGAGGGCCTGTACTGCGTGCTCCTTCCTGACCATGTTCCGGGGACAACAGATGCAGCGGAGTGTGCTGGAGGCTTTACAGCACAGCACTGTGGGCCCAGAAAGGCCGAACTTTTGTACCCACTTTCTCCTGGAATGAGGTCCCATAGCCAGGTGACCTCCCGAAACCTACCCCTGCCTTTTCTAGGGAGAACAGAAAAATGTTTAATAGGGCAGTCATTCTAATTCCACTAGGTGGGGAGAGAGTTCCAAACACTGCTTAGCAAGTACACACTGGCAACTCCACCTGAGCTGTGTGGGCAGCCTGAGCCCAACGTGGAAGCTGGGATGGGAGCTGCAAGTCAGCTGTGGCAAAACGACTCTGCAGGTGCCGAGGGTAGCGTGAGACGGTTCTGGGAGGACACAGCCTCTGCTATGGATCCCAGGGCACCCTGAGTCTGGGCTGGGTGGGGCAAGGGACAGAGGACAAAGGCTGGGGTCTGGCTGCCTGGAACTCTGCCTGAAGTTATCTGAGGCCCTGTGGCTCCATGTCCAGAATGACCAAAAGCCAGGCTCCCACGAAGGACAACGGATTCACTGGGATGACAAGATGGGATTGTCACTCTACTCCCAAGTCAGAGACTAAGAAATGCTCGGGCTTCTTTCCAGCTGGGACACTGGCACAGTATGTGTCGAGCTGTCCCTTCAGGTCAGGTGGCATAGGTTTTTGAGGAGCTGCCAGGGAACTCACATGCTAGGTTGGCTCTTCAGGGGAAGAGGATCCAGGATGCTTATTTTAAAACTTTCCCCGATCCTATTTTATGTCTTCTTGCCTTGTGGGTCAGCCATCCCACCTCTGTGCCTGCCTCCCACATCCCCCCCTCTCCCTCAGTGTGGCTCAGTCTCCTTCAAGCACAGGGCACAGGGCACAGGCCCATCCCCCACAGGCCCAGGTCATCTGGGTTCCAGAGCCACAGTCCTCTTCTGGAGGCTATGACCAGCCATGAGCTGCCAGGGCCTGACTGCTACGGACCGAATGCTTGTGCCCCCACCCCAAGAGGTAATAATGGTCTGTGGAGGTGAGGGTGATTAGTCCCCTTACAAAAAAGGCCCAGAGAGACCAGGTTACATGGAGAAAGTGCCACCTGCCAGACCCTTGATCTGCTGGCACTTTTATTTTGAACTGTGAACAGTAAATACCTGTTGCTTATCTGCCACTCGCCGGGCCATTTTCATCAACTGTGGACTTAATGGCAGTGTAGCCACAGCTTTCCATGGGAGAGACAAGGCCAACAGCATCAGGAAAACAGGGCAAAAGGAACAGACGCAAAAGGGACCACCTTGAGCCGATGCCTAGTGTGACCCTGACAGTGGCATTCCCTGGGAGGTGGCCCAGGCCTAGGACCAGCTCACTTCAGATTCACAGAAAACATGGATCTCTAAGAACTTCTACTGGATTATGCACCCATGCAGGGATTGTGGAAGACGGGCTGCAAATGCTCCTGCAAGGGTGCACAGACACACACACACACACACACACACACACACACACACACACTACTGTACATACACACTTGCCCTCTCCCACTGCCTTCCTCACCTAGAGTAAGATGCACTTGGAATTTCACTGTTGTCAGAGAAACATGCCACATCAATGGTATCCTCAACAAGGACCTGGAAGAAAGCACAGAACTTCATGTGTCAGAAGCAACTTAGCTGTTGGATGCGTGATGAAGGCTGCTGTGCCAGAGAGCGGTGGATGGCCTCTGTCTTAGTTACTTTTCACTCATTGCTGGGACAAATACCCAACACTCAAAGTGAAGGAAGGAAAGGTTTATTTAGCTCACAGTTACTGGAGGTTCCAGTCCATATTTGGCGGGATCCAAGGCAGAGAGGCACAAGGCAGAGGCCAACAGTACACGGCAGCAAAACAGTAACAAAAGGGTAACAGAGGCAACCAACCAATCATGGCAGTGAAGCGACAGCGCTAGTCTGTCTCTCTTTACATTACATCAGGCTCTCTGCTTTAGCCTATCCGACTCAGGCCACACCTATAATTGCCAGCAGTACTAAAACACATAATCCCAGTGCCTCATGAGTCAAGTCTCAAACTCTAGAAGTCCCTGCCCCATGATTGCATGAGGCTTTGGGGGGACAACTAGACACAAACCATGACAGCCTCCCTCTCCGTGCACTTTATCCCCAAAGGCTATGCAACACACCATCTGTGCTAGGCACTCTTCCGTGTGGGAGCGGTGGTCTTCCAGGGCTCTGCTAGCTCCTGAAGAGCGGCAGTCATCCTGCTTGTGTCTCATGCAGGATGAGTGAAACTCTGTAGGCCACTCTTGCTGCTCAAAAGCTAAGACATGCGTGAGTGGCAGACACCGTGGTTGCTTCCTCTTTATGGAACTGTTGCAGTGCTCTCAGGAAACTTGCTGCTTCTCAAGGACTCAGCCTGAACGGTCCTCAGGCAACCTTTTCCAAGTTATCAGTCACTGGCTTAGTAAAATAGTAATCTGGCCAATCCTGACCAATGGGAGAAGTCTGATGGAAGTTTCTAGAAAGTTTTTTTTTTTTTTTTTTTCATGACTGAGAATGAGCCCTTGCAAGAACTCCTCCTATCTCTACCTGATGAAGAGAAGGCTTGCTTGCTCCAGAGAAGAATAAGAAACCAGCCCAAAAATGAAGTAAGGCAATGAGAAGAGAGGAACCTCAATCTATTCTCCCTCAACACTGAGCAACTGGACTGGCCCCAACCTCCCTGGACATGAGGCTTAATAATAAAGACACAGGCTGTTCAGTGCCCAGCTGGACCATCCTACACTTGGCCGCCCACAGGGCCACGGAAAGGCTGGGCTGCTGACAGGAGTGTGGAGAGCCGTGTACTGCCGTACCCTAAAGATGGCGCCGGCTTCCGCCTTCCACCCCCGAGGGGTGAATGCTCTCCGCCGTTATTACCATATATGGTCAAGGCTGAAACCCCTGGCTTGCTTCCGCGTATGTGGACCTACCGTTGAGTGTCACGTAGCTAACCGGGATTGGATGCTCGGGAGTATTTAGTTAGAAGCCCGCGGGTGCTCGAGGGAGAAGTAAGAAAGACAACCGGGGAAGAAGGAAGAAAGACAACCGAGATTGTACAAGGGTCCTGAATAAACCGCGGAAGGAAGAACTGTGTGTTGCGTCCTCCTTGCTGGCGAGGCAGCGCGCGACACAGGAGAAAGAGAAGTGTAGTCCCATGGTCATGGGGACAATAATGAGGAAAATCAGAACCCATGTCTGGCCTGATTCCAAACAGAATCAGAAACTCACCGAATGACCTTAGTAAAGGTCTGGAACCCCAGGACCAAGGGTAACAGAATTGTTCCTGTCATATTCTGGGTCACCCCACAGGGTCTGCTCACCTCCTCTGGGGTGGAGACCAGCGAGCAGGCAGCTCCTTGACTGCTCACGCCACTGTCCTTCATGCTGTCCTCAGTGCAGGCCAGCTGGGAGCAGGCACCCAGGGACAGGTTAGCATGATGTTGGGCCCAGACCTGCATGACACTGTACCGCCTGTCCTCTGGCAGTGTCCGCCACAGGTGGGAGATGGCCGCTGAGACAATGGGCTGTAGGGACTGCTGTGAGGAGACGACACCATTCCCAATCAGGAGGTCTACTGCCTGCTTGTAGAAGCTGAGGTACCTAGAACAGAAGAGGTACCAGTTCTTGGGATTCAGTTCATGTAGCCCTTGGGTGGCTTGAAGCAGATCATCCTTAACGCTCTGTGGCCCCTGACCCTCAGAGGGTAGAAGTCACCCTGGGGGGCATAAAGGAGCTGGGTCTGTGCCTGGGATTCCCTCCTGAGGCTGGCCCAGTTGTTCTCCTACAGAAAAAGGCCCTGCAATTCTGTGCCATCCAGAAGCACGCCTTCCTGTCAGAGACCCTATCTCAGCGCAGGACTGTGGGCCAGGCTCAGCCAGGGACTGAGTTTCCTCCTATTGGGCTAAGGCTTCCATAAACCACACAGCTGCTGAGGGTCTTGGGTTTGCGGAAGAGGCAGTGGCAAAGGAAGCCATTCACCTTCCTCTTTCCCTTCCTTGGTCTACGGTCTTCTTCCTTACAACCCCCTCACTCTTCTTATCCTGGGGATTAAACCCAGGGCCTTTGCACTCAGCCACATCCCCAGCTACTTTTTGAAATATTTTTCTTGTGAGACAGGGTCTCACTAAGTTGCCCAGGCTGGGCTTGAGCTTTCAACCCTTCCGCCTCAACCTCCCTGGGTGCTGGGGGTACAGACATGAGCCATGACACCCGACTCTGTCTTTCTATAAGACCGCATGTGACACAAGACAGCAGACTTGTGGAGCTTGATTGGTGGTGGTAGATAGGGCTTACCCTTTACAATACAACCAGAACCCTCATTCCTCCAATAGGCACCCAATAATAATAAAAGCAGTGTTGTTGCTCTATATGCAGACTCTGTGTCTAGACCCACAGCTGACCCCATCCCATGGGAATTCTGGAGCATCCCAGACTTGAGGCCTGGTCTGATCTCACACAGAAGCCACAGCATTCACAGCTGAAGCCCGTGTCCACCCCCCACAGAAGCTCCGAGGTGCACAGACCCATCCCACCCAGCTATTCCTACTGCTCAAAATCCAGGAGCTCTGGCGAATTGGCTCGGGAATCCTCTTCTTTTGCTTCCTTCTCTTCTTGGTTATCCTCTTTCTCTTCCTCTTCTTCATCTTCTTCTTCACTTTCTTTCTCTTCTAAGCCATTCTCAGCTGCTACCACTGGGTACGAGGGGAAGGAGCCATTCTGAAGAAAACTATCTAAGGTCAAACTGGGGGAGAAATCAGGAAGAGATAGTACTTCACACAATGACTCCCTGTGAACACAGGAGTTCTCAACACATTTTAGCAATAGCATATATAATCCTGCCACCCATAGGCACACAGGTATATCATGACCTAATGGCCTTCCGCATAGGCCAAGGGGTGGGTTCAGTGTTTGAAAACCAGTCTGTGCAATTCATCACCTCAACAGACTAAAGAAGAAAAATCATGTGATGATCTCAGTAGATGCAGAGCGACAACTGATAAAACCAACATCAGTTTTAGGTAAGGACTAGAAGGCAACTCTCTTCACCTGATCAAGGCTACCCACAAAGAGCCTACAGCCAAGGCCATACTTACTGGCAAAATCCTGAGTGCTTTTTCCCTGAAATTAGGACTAAAAAGAGGGTGCCTGTTCTTATCACTTCTCAGGATCACATTTGAAGTGCTAGCCAGTCCAAGAAGGCAAGAAAAAGAATCAAAATTTAGTATACAGGTTGGAAAGGAAAAGGTAAAAATACCTTTATTTGCAGATAATGTGATTACATAGAAAATTCCAAAGAATCTGTGACTATATCTAAGAAGGGGATTAGCAAAGTTGAAGAATATGAATATACAGAAATAAATAGAGCATTTCTATTGAGACGAGGGGCTTCCTGAGTGTGGGAAGTATGCGGGTGTGTAGGGATGGAGAGAGAGGAAGGTGAAGGGTACAGATGAATACACAGCATGGCTTCTACAAAGTAGATAGTAGAGAAGATTTTGAATAGTCCCAATACCAAAAATTGGTAAATGTCCGAGGTGATGTGTGAGTTGTTCTGATCTGGTAACTACATACTGTATACATGGATGAAATGTCACATTGTAGCCATCAATATCTGGAACTATTATTAGTCAATTAAAGTAATAGTAAAAATGAAGTTTATATACTAGAAATGAACTTGAAATTTTAAAAAAGGTACCACTGACAGTAGTACCAAAAACATAAGAGAAGTTTAACCCAAAAGCTTAATCTAAGCACTTGGGAGGCTGAGGCAGGAGGATCGGTGTGAGTTCGAGACCAGCCTGGGCTACCAAAGTGAGCTCAAGGCTAGCCTGAACTGCATAGTGAGACCCTGTCTCAAAAAGACAAAAAAAAAAAAAAAAAAAAAAAAAAAAAAAAAAAAAAAGCTTAATCTATATATATATTTTTAAAGGGATAATAAGTTGGGCTCATTAATATTTTCAGTTTTGCTGTTCAAAGACATTTGAAGACAACAAAACTACATGATACAATATGGAAAGTCGGAATCTATACCCAGGATCTCTTCCTACTGATAGGGATAATCCCCAAGCTGTCAAATTCCATTAAAAAGAAAAAAGAAGGCTTGGGAAGATTCTTTTTTAAAATCTCACAGTACAGAAAAAAAATCCTTTCTAAGTATTCCCCAAATCCAGAGGTCATGACAGATTCACATATCAGACTTTACTTTGCATGGAAAAACAAAGCAAAAACATAATAAAACAGTAACTGAGAGAAAAAAAATTACAACTCAAATAATAGAAAGTTAACTTATATGTGTAGATCAAGAACTTCTAAAGATAGCCAACCCAACACAAGTGGGTGAAGGAAGAGGTACAGAGGACTCCCAGGAAAGCAAAACCAAATGATTTGAATGAAGGCCCTCAAACTTACTCATAATTAATCGGAACATAATGAATATATTCTATGCTGATACTAGTTTTTATTGCTGTTGCAAAAATTATCTCTAACTACCATTAACTGTGATGTTAGGATTTTTTAAAATTAGCTATTTCTCTGTGTGATGAGAATTATATCTTACATCAATATGGAAAGAACAGCTCATATGATAAGTGAGGTTCAGACCACTGGCCACCCATTTGGGGGAAGCAAGCATGGAATCCCACCTTCCACGTCAGTAGTGAAGTAGGGTATAGTTTTAAAAATAGCCTTTTGGGCTGGCAAGATAGCTTAGTGGACTAAGCTCTTGCTTTGGCAAGTGCAGTGACCAGGGTTCAACCCCCGGCACCACCCCCAGGTGTGCTGAGCAGGCCACCAAGTCTGGGCATGGTGGTGTATGCCTGTAATCCCAGCACTGAGTAGGCTGAAAACAGGAGGATCACTATGAGTCTGAGCTGCATAGTGAGACCCTGCACCAAATACATAAATGGAAACAAACAAACAAATAGCTTTTTAACAGCCACGTACATTCAGCATATACCCATACCACATCTGCTTCCACCCCTTTGGAAAAAAAAAAATGATAATCTGGATGGAATGAGATTATAGGTGGTTAATTTCTTCTTGACACATCTTTGTGTTTTCACATTATCTACTTATTTTTTGTTTGTGTGCTAAGCAGTGGGACCTAGGACCTTGGGCAGGCTACTACCCCCTACTTATATTTAACAATTTATTTTTGCTCTGTTTATTTCCCGTAGGATATAATACATATAATTTGCTAAGATTTGGGGGACATAGAGAAAAACACAGTGAAGAAAATAAAAGTCATAGATGGCCACATCAAAACACAAGGGCCGGGGAGACAGGTCAGAGACATAAGCACCTGCCTGGCAAGCAAAAGGTCCTGAGTTTGAGCCCCAGTACAAAAACAAAACAAAACAGTAGGATGCTACATCTCTTCACCCAGACTATAGTTCAGTGGTTCTGAATGGCCTGTAGTCTGCTGCTCCCTTCTGGTAAGGAGACAGTGTCTTGTGCTCTGTGTGTCATCAGAGGCCAGGCTGTATACACCAAGTCATTCAAGCTGGGCATGCTGGGAGCTGCCACAGACACCAGAGACCCATGTTCTAGCCCTGATCAAAGCAGCTCTACAGGCTGCAGGTGCTGAGCAGGTACTGAGAGCAAGGCAGAGAAGATTTCTGCACAACAGGTGTAAGAAGCCCTGATGTTATGGGGGCTGAATATAAAACCTGACATTGTGGGCCGGCAAGATGGTTCAGAGGTCTAAAACGCCTATTTAGGAAAGCTTAGGCAACCACAGGGATCAAGGTTCAATCCCTGGCATCACATGCTGCACCAACCCCATGCCCAGGGCAGGCTGAGCTGGTCATAATAAAATAAAATAAGCTTTTAAAAATAAAAATAAAACTTGACATCGCAAAAGACACTCCTATTCACATCTCTAAGTTTGAATTGCTAGTTCAAATGCTGAAATTATCACTTCAGCATCTGTGATATTTGCATGATTTTCTTCTTTGACGCCTAATGGTTTTTCCCAGGTTCCTATGAGACTTAAAAAGTAGGCTGAGATTTTTATTTTCCTTACTTTCACATGTACCCTCCAATCATTCCAGTAGCTAAGGATTTGAAATATATGCATAAATACAAATATATATGACACTATATAATTCAAGATGAATAGTCTACATCCTTAAAAATTGAATATGCAATAATTTAAAAACTAGATGGATGGATGTTTCTTAGAATTAATAGTGACCGTCTTTGAGAGGTAAAACAGCATGCATTTGTGGGCTTTTCTGTATTTCCTGTCCCTCATAATAAGCACAGGTCACTGTTATAATGGGAAGACGTTCAACGGGTGTTATGCTAGGGCCAGGAAGATAAGAGCCACTCCCGGGCCAGAGAGTAGCTGGTGGGTGAGCAGCTGCTTTTTCCCACGTACCCTGGAAGAGGAAGGGGCAGGACACAGCCCAGTCTACCGTCCTGGACCTCTGGGGTTCTTACCTCTTGTTTCCGGAGAACATTCTAGCATATTCTTCCTTAACCTTCTCTAAGCTGCTCGGGTTCCCATCCTCCAGGTTGAAAGATTCTATCAGAGTTGAAGACAAGAGTCACAAAAGGAAAGTCGGCTCCTTGTTGCATCTTTGTGGCCCACGGGGGAGCACTGAGCCCCACCCCGTCTCCCAGGTTCAGTTTTAGGGAGCCCAGAATGCATTGAGCATCTCTCCTTCTGGGTGTGAAGGGACAGCTTAGAGAAGCACTGACTCACTGTTTTCCTCTGGCCTCTGAAGATGACATCAGGTGCCCACGGGGCACTCATCAATTTTGCCCAGCCTGGTGAGCTCCCCAGGGTTGGGGACATCGATCTGAGTCAGAGCCCACTCATACTGCCTGGTTGCACAGTAGACCCTCCACAAACATCTGTGGGCTCTGTTATAACCCAGTCCCAGCCTTTGCCAGCAAGGGATTTATTACCTTTCAGCTTCAGCAAAGAATCCAGGTTTTCTTCCAGTTCCTGAATATGATTCTTTGCTTTGTTCAGAATCTGTGACTGGAGACAGAGAGGGACAGCGCTGCTGCGGCAGCCTTGCACAGCAGAGACTGCTTCTGCAGACCCAGCACCTCCTCAGGCTGAGGCCACATTTCCTAAGGCCTAAAACCACACCCTGAACAGTGGAGAAGATTTCTTAAAGCTCAGAAGGGGATGAAGTCACCTTTCTCTCCTAGCAATGGATTTTCACTGAAATACCAAACAAGCCACATTCAGCAGCTCCGCAGTGTTGCACAAAGGTCAATGACTACACATTGCCTCCTGGAAGGTGGAGCTGGCTGGGGGAGTGCGGGGGACAGCTGAACTCCAGTCCAGCCTAGGCTGCACAAGACACAGGCTAGGCTTCTGCTCAGTTGTGACCTCATGCAGCTGGCTGTGCAGTGTTCCATGCATAGGCTCACAACAAGTACTTGCTACATGCACGCCCTCCAGATGATCTAAACCCTTCTCAAGTGTTCTCGAAACTTGCCTCCGAATTTCCTCCCTTCTCCTCTAGTGCCTCTCTTTCCTCTTCATTCCCTTTTCTCTTTTCTTAGGGTCAAGATGGTAACTACAAGATTACTGAAAAGCAAGAAATGCTAAATGTTTGTTGAGCAGGTATCTACGTGTGTCAGGGATCGGGAACACTACTCGGTCCTGGGAAGTGCAAAGTTGCACTCTGAGCCCTGGGGATGCACAGTCAGCAACCAGTCCCCACCTGAGGACACCGGCATCCCAAAGGGAAGCAGGCGTGGAGGCTGCCTGTGATTTGCACCAGGTAGAGTGAAGACAAGGCTCTCCAGGCAACCTGGGGAAGGATCAGTCTGAGAGGCCAGATCAGGACTGTGGTACAGGGCAGCTAAAAGGAGCGAGCCCAGCTTGGACATGCACGGGCATGAGAGAGGCAGGCAGGCCTCTCTCAGGGCACTATCAGGGAGTAGCAAGGCGGCAGCTGGAGAGGGCACCAAGGCAGCTAGGGGGCGAGAACCCAGCTGTCACCATTCTAGATTCTCAGGGGTACTGACAGTGCATAAGAAGGAGCCTTGCTCCCTTTCCAACGTGCAAAAGCTCTATGTCTTTGTTTCCTATGGGAAGGGGACTGAGAGATGGAGGGCGGCAGGTGGGAGGAAGAGGGGAGTAAAAAGTAAAAAGTAAAAAGTAAAAAAGTAAAAAGAAGAGTTTAGGTATGTGTCGGAACTACCCTCAATGAATGGAATCACTGTGTACTACACTTGTGTACTAACAAAGCTTTTCTAAAATTTTGAAAAAGGATCCTTGAGGGGAAGCAGAGTGCTTTACTAAGCCAGGGATGAGCAGACAAGAACAATGGTCTTGTGAGGATGCAACCAGCTGCAAGATCACTGAGCATCCCCTCTTTTTGGGGGGTGGGGGGAGAAGGGGACCAGAGACCAAACTCAGGATCTTGAACTTGCCAGGCAGGCACTTATGCCACTGAGCTATCTCCCTGGCCCCCTAAGTGTCCCTTCCTGACCAAGGCCCATCTCTTGCTCCTGCAGGCCCTGCTGCTCTTATCCTAGGACTCGAAGTTGAGCTGTCAGGGTGGCAAGGACTTGGAATCAGGGGCCACTGACTTCCAGAGTCCTGGCCCTGTTCTTATGGTGAGAAGATGATTCTCTGGTTGCTATGGCTTAAGTGTGTGTGTGTGTGTGTGTGTGTGTGTGTCCTTGAATGTGTATGGTGACACTTGCCCTGCAATGGGAGGGAAATAATGGTCCAGGGGAAGTCGTCAGTGCTGGCTCAGCAGGACATCTCTGGCCCAGCTCACACTCCAAGCCTGCCAAACCTAGGGAAGCCAGACCCTGCATTGAACTTCTTGTCCCCTCCAGAATGTTTTCAGCATGACAAGCTTCTTAGGACCGTATCTCTGAGTTGAGTTTTGTCCTCCCAAAAGGGTCTGTTAAAATCCTAACTCCTAGAACGTGTGACTATGACCTGAGTAGGCAATAGTCTTTACAGAATCAAGTTAAAATAGGATCCTTAGGTCAGCCCCCAGTTCAGTATGATGGGTGCCCATATGAAAAGGCAAGGTGTGGGTGCAAACACACACAGGGAGGACAGTTGAAGGTGACCACGGCGAGCAGGGCCATGTGGCTGGACCACCTATCAGGAAAGGAGGACTGCTGCCTGATGCAGACATTAGCAGAGGCAAAAGTGATGGTTCCCTGGGGCCGTTGGAGAGAGCAGAGCCCTGTGGTACCCCGACCTTAGAGTTCCAACCTGCAGAACCATCGGCCAGGGCAGTTCCATGCTCTCAATCACCCACTTCTTTTAACAGCAGACTTAGAGAACTCAGAAGACCCTGCTGTCTGCAGAGCCTCCTTTCTGTAAGAAAAATCCTCAAGAAGAATACAAAGAGAAAGCAGATTCCCAAGGACAGCTGGGCTCTAGGCCCTGCCATGCCGGGCGAGTAATGGAGCTGTCAGGAGCCTCAGTTTCCTAATCTGCAAGGTTAAAGAGATATGGACAGAGCTGTGGGTAACAACGGTAGTAACAGACTGGAAATAGTGCTCCTACTACTGTGCGGCTCTGATGAAAATGCTCAGCCTTCTCACCTGAGAACCTCGTTGAATCTTACTGCCGGCCAGTGAGGAGCCATAGTTATCTTTCTGCAGCAGAAGTCAGAAGGAACCAGGCTCCATTCACTGAGGCTGGTTGACACTGGGGTCCCATCACTCAAAACCTCATGAGTGCCTGCTTTAGGCTCGCAGGTAGTTCTCCTCAGGAGTTACCTGTGCTGCTTACTGTGAGGCCCCCAATGCCTGCTCCTTCTTGGTGCCCACCTCTTTGCTGGCCTAAGCTAGAACTTTGGTTTTTATGCACTCCTGGAAAGCACGCAGCACACATCTCTTCCTCCAAAGGACTTGAAGCATAACGAATCTGGTCAAGATCTCAGGAGGGGCTGGGTGTGCTGTCACCTAGCTGGGTCCTGAGCCTCATTGTGGTCCAGCAGAATAAAAGAGCAGCCTTTCTTCTGCCTCTCATCAGCCCCTGCACCACTGTAAAAGAGCAGGTGGGGTCTCTGTGGGGGGATTTCCTCAGCTATAAACAATGGAGTTCCCACTGGGGGGCCTGCACAGGGGCTCTGACCCATACAGAGCCCTGGCCTGGGGACTGCTCAGGAGCTTGCCTGGAGGAGCCTCTGCAAGGCCAGTGAGCAAGCAGCACAAAGCCCAAGGGCGCTGCCCTGCTGATGGACCAGAAAGGAAACACTGCTGGCTGTGAACAGGCCCAGGACAACAGGGATATTCTGAGAGGTAGCCATGCCAGGAGAGGACACACGGCCTCTTCCTGGTACTGCTCCAAGTGGCTACAAGTGCTTCCTCAACTCTGGTTCCTTCCTGTTAAGAGGGTGAGGAATGACAGCTCTTAGAAGACCTTTCCGTTCTGGCCTCTCACGCTTCCACGGCTAACACTAACTCCATTCCTTCTGCCACTGCTGCAGTCTGCCTGGACCTTCTTGCCTCCTCTGCCACGTAATTAACTTACTTACTGCTAATTGGCAATGGAAAGACTGCATGAAGGGAAGCAACTAAGAGCAGGAAAAGATAAGTGCCCACCCAGAGAGACCCGCTGCTTAAGGGAAAGACCTCCTCAAACCCTGAGAGTGTACATGCATGCCATGTACACAAGCATGTGTTTGTGGAATGTGTGTATTCCCGTGGGGTGTGCATATGCGCATGGTGTGGTGCGTGCCCCAGAACGTGCGCATAGGTGATTATGTGTTTAGGCAGAGGTTCAGGGTCCTGGGGCAGCTGCAGAATGCTTGCTGCTGCCCTCGGGTAGGTTAGGCATGGTGGTTGCTGGCTAACCAAGTGTGCCCTCGAATGCATCATTTTGCTTCTACATCAGGCTGGTTTGTACAGGTAGATGTGACCTAGAGCTCACAGTAACAGCAGCAGCAGCAGCAGCAGCAGCTCCCCGGATGCTACGCAGCATCCCTCAAGGGTGGGCAGCAAGGACAGCAGTGCCAGGCCAGGCTTCACCTCAGTCCACCTCCCTCCACACACTGAAGCACCTCCTCCCCACACCGAGGCCTCTCTACCTTGGAGGCGGTGAAATCAGACTCAGAGTAAATAATCTTCTTCAGGTTGTCGAAGAGCACTGCCAAGGTGGCCCGGAGGCGGGCCTGGGACAGGCGTCTTCGGACCACCCGAGGCTCCAACTCCTTGGGCTGTGTCGGTGGCTCTGGCGCTGTGTTAACAGGGTGGCTGCCTTCTCCAGCGGTTGCCATTCTAAGCTGCAATATAATCAGACTTTTTACCCTGAGCAATAAAAGAGACCATTAAGAAAAAAGAGGGCCAGGTGTGGTGACGCATGCTTGTGATCCCAGAACTTGGGAGGTTGAGGCAGGAGGATCGGTGCGAGTTCAAGACCAGCCTGGGATACAAAAAAAAAAAAAAAAAGGGATCAAGAAAAAAGAAAGGCAGGTTGAGCAGAGAGAAAGGAGACACCTATCACACCAATGAACATTACTAATAACAGACACAAAATCTATTCTTAAAGATCAACTCTGAAACTCACAAGTCACCGATACTGGACTCACAGTGGCAGTTCCCTGGGGCACACTGCCCAAGCTCACTGGTTACTTGCTCATCTGTGACTGAAGACAGCAGTGCATGGGAGACCTTGTGCCTCCTACTGTACCAAAACTGATCAGCCATATGTCCCACCTGGGAAAGGTTGCTAGCCTTAAGGATGGCCCCTCTTTGACCTGGAGAGTGGTTACCTTGGTGTATGCATTTGCAAAAGGATCCACTGCAGCGATATCTGCTTCTGTGCCATGAAGGAAGAACAGTGGTTTTCAGATCAAAGGAAAAACAAGGAGCAAGGCTAAGGAGGACAAGATTGCTCTTGGAGGTGACGAAAATGCTCTAAAATTAGATACGGTGGTAATTGATGTGCATTACTGAAATATAAGAGAAACTATTAAACTTCATTAAAAAAACAAAAAAAAACCCAAAAAACAAACAAAACAACAACAATAAAAAGAATCCACTGCAGCATCAACTTTTGTTTCACAAAATTTCTGCATATGTGTGATACCTCAAAGGGGTGGGAACATAGAGGGCACCCTATTTTGTCCTCCTTCTGCACATCTTGGGAAAGTGTAGGTGCCTCTGTGTTGCTTCTAGTGTGATCTGAAGCTGATCATTATGTCAGTTTTGTATTTTAGAACTAAAATGCTAGCCTAGAGTGGTGGCCCGTATCTGTAATCCCAGAACATGGGAGGCTGAGGCAGCAGGATCAAGACCCACCTGAGGTACAAACAGTTCAAGGCCAGCATGAGCTCTGTGTGAGACCTTGTCTCAAAAAGGCTAGAAAAAAAAAAGAAAAAAGAAAAGAAAAGAATAAAGAAAAAAGAAAGAGCGAGGCGTGGTGGCGCATGCCTGTAATCCTAGCACTCGGGAGGCTGAGGCAGGAGGATTGGTGTGAGTTCGTGACCAGCCTGGGCTACAAAAGTGAGCTCAAGGCCAGCCTGAACTGCATAGCGAGACTCTGTCTCGAAAAGCCAAAAAAAAAAGAAAAAGAAAAAAGACAGACAGACCGACAGACAGACAGACAGACAGACAGACAGACAGACAGACAGACAGACAGACCTAAATCGCTTCTAATGTTTCACAGGTTTGGAAGGTAATGAGGTGATGTGGTGGTCATGGGGGTGCTATACTCATCAGTGGACCCATTCCTGCATGAGTTCTGCAGCCCAGTGTGCTGACAGGAAGTGAGTCTCATTCTTGTCCCAAGCTCCTCTTTTACGTTCTGCTTCCCGTCTGTCCCAGGTAACACCCAGCTCCCAGACAAGGATGAACGCAGTAGCTTGGGCTACAAAACTCTCTAAAACTCTCACTGCTAGTTGGGCATGGTGGCAGGAGAATCGCTGAGTTTGAGGCCCACCTGAGCTTCAAAGTGAGTTCAAGGCCAGCCTGGACTGCATAGTGAGACCTTGTGCCAATAAGACAATCAATTAATCAGCCTCTCCATGCTGCATTCATCCTTGTCTATGGGATCAGCTTGCCAAATAAAGCTTTTCAGGCTAACAAAGTTAAACGGTGCTTTCCTCTACATCTTCAGAACTTTTGTTTGTTTATATTTATTCTTATGGCTGGCTCAGCCTGCCCTGAGGGCAGGGCTGGCACAGCATGTGGTGCCGGGGATCGAACCGTGGTCCCTGCAGCCACCCAAGCTTTCCCAAGCAGGTGCTTTAGACCACTGAGCCATCCTGATGGGCCCCTCCTCTACATCTTCAACTAAAGTTTGTGAAGATTCACATAGTCATAGGCTGTTTTCTATTCTCATCTACAAAGTAAAGCACACTTCCTTCTACTCAAGTATTTTCCCACTAATACAGCACTTAACACCCACTTAGAACTGACATTTTATTATTATTGTCCTTTTTTTTTTTTTTTTTTTTTTTTTTTTTTTTTTTTTTTTTTTTTTTTTTTTTTTTTTGAGACAAGGTCTCGCTATGCAGTTCAAACTGGCCATGAGCTCACTTTTGTAGCCCAGGCTGGTCTCAAACTCACACCAATCCTCCTGCCTCAGCCTCCTAACTGCTGGGATTACAGGCGTGCGCCCCCACACCCGGCTTTCAAAAATCTTTTTAGATTAAACTAAAACTTTATTTTGAGGCAGATTCGCACTAAGTCACTGAGTTGCCCAGGCTGGACTAGAATCTGTTATCCTCATGCTGCAGTCTCCCACAGTGCTGGTATCAGAGTCATACATCACCCCACCCTGCCCAGCTTTTAAAAATTAAATTAAATTTAAAACTATTTTATTTTAAAAATTTGAGTCAGTGTGTCCCTCAGTTGGCCAGGCTGGCCTCAAACTTGGAATTCTCCTGCCTCAGCCTTCTGAGTAAAACTTTCAGTCCTTCTTAAGCACCAGGAAACATTCTCCTTTGCAAACAGTAGTTAAATCCATAAAATAGTCTGGAAATGTACCGGCAAGTTATTACGTACAGATACAAAATCCAGCGATTTAATGACACTGTCCAAAAAAAGTTATATATACAAAGGGCTGGGGATGTAGCTCCGTGTGAAGCCCCTGGGTTTCTTCCCCGGCACGGCGGCCCACAGAAACCCTGTATGTACAGCGGACCCCAAATTCCTGTCAGGCGAGGCACGTCAGGCCCGGAGTGTCCACACACACACCCCACACAAGGACACCCCAGGAGCTGACCCCTGCTGCTACTCACACGGTCAGGAGCGGGCACTGTGCACTCCACGTTCCCCCGCGCAGGACCCACCAGAGGCTGCGAAGTCCGGTCCACAAGCAGTCACCTCTGCAGTCGCCTCCTGCCTCGCGCAGCTGTCAAGTGTGAGACCTCTGCTAGGGCGAAAACAGGTCACCTAGCGCCTTGGCTCGTGGGGACCAATCGTGGCCCTGCCAGCGGCCGCAGCCAATAGGGGTGCGCGCCGGGGGGCCAATGGGAGCGCGGGGAGAGAGAACATTGTAACAAGTTGGCAACAGGTCGCCCTCAGGGAGGGGCCCTGACAAGGCCACGCGGGATGACCTTTTCACCCCAGCTTCTCGTCCTCCCTCTCGGGGGAGGCGCCATCTTGTGGAGTCAGGGGACACCTTCGACAGGCTCCAGGACACGAGGTTCTGGCCTCAAGGGGATGGTTGACAAGTGTAGGCAATAGACAAGGAGGAAGGGGACTGAGAGGAGACCCCTAAAAGGTCAGATTACAAGTCTCCATTGCTTGGGACGCGGGTAATGGGCATTCTCTAGCCCGCTAATGACGCACATGATCTACCCAAAGAAGAGGGAGCTCTGGTCCCCGAGCCTCCTTTGGCTCACATCCTTGTATCCCCAAGTATTGCATGATGGATCTGACCTCCTGCGTCACCTGCTCACGCGGAGTACCAGATGGACTGACTGACACCTTCTGGGTGGAAGCCATCTTGTGACCTTCAGAAGGCTGGGTTCAGGGCCTGTGTAGAGACAAAGGCGCCCCCTGGCATCTTGGACCCCAGATGAGCACCTCCTGGGCCAGGGGTTAAGCAGAGGTCATCTGACTCAGCAAGAGGGGCGGGGGCTCTGGTGATGGCCAGGCTTGGGTTCCAATCCAGGCTCTGTCTCACAGTCTCACAGGAACTGTGATGGCTGCATACAAGTCCGTTCCTAAAATGTACAGTAGGGTATCTTAAATTTAACTCAGGGGTCCTAGGATGGGATGTTACTCAGAAGCCTATTAATCTGCGACAAACTCATCTCCTTACTGAAAATAAGGATCTGGTTGACTTTCATCCACTCCCACAGCTACCAAGCAGATAGCGTTGCTCTTGAACCCTGGGAAACTCCTATGGCCTCTCACAGCGCTGGGTACAAGCAGTGTTTTGTCCAGCAACATCCATGCATGCCTTCACCCATGAATTCTGGCCTCTTCCTCCCTGTGGAACTACTGCTGCCCTAAAACACATCCCCCAAGGTATAGTAACATAGAACCTTTCCTATAATACCCTCTCTCTACTAGCAATGTATCTTGTCCTGAAATATTCCCTGTCCCATACAATGGTGCAAATTCTGTCTTAAAATACTTGTCCCGAGCCGGGCGTGGTGGTGCACACCTGTAATCCCAGCACTCGGGAGGCTGAGACAGGAGGATTGGTGCGAGT
>PVJA010019658.1:0-38110 GCA_004027025.1 Myocastor coypus | reverse complement strand
AAAAAAAAAAAAAAAAAAAAAAAAAAAAGAGTTTTGTTATACAGGTCTTGCTTCAACTTGCCCTTGACCACCCAACAAGAAAAAAAAAATGCTTAATTACAATGCATGAAACGCAGAGCTAGATTGGTGAGATGAGCTTTAGGAGGCTTAGATTTAATAGCCTCCAACATCACAAGCTTCACTGGTGGCCCACTGCAATTGCAGAACATTTGACTGTGTATGCATCTGCTTCCTCTTAGTCCAAAGAGAAGTATATTCTTTTCCTTTTTTTTTTTCCCTAAGCAACGTCAATAGGGAGGTGGGTCATGCCCACACACTGTACTCTGTAGAACGATTGTGAGGACTATATACAATATGTCAACTTTCAAAGAAAAGAAAGGGGGAAAGAAAAAAATGTAATGTTGATTTAGAAGGGTTAATGTTTAATTGTTTGATCAATCTTATATACCTATATGTATTAATGTAAACTGATCTGATGATGAAAATATGTAATATAACCATTGTTAAATTTAAACAATAAAAAATTGAAACTTGAAAAAAAAAAAACAATTTCACATATGCATCTACATGCACAAAATCAAAAGAAAAGAAAATATTAGTGAGTTATACCCAACGTACATGTCCTGATCAGTAAGGTTTATCCTAAGAAATAAGGGTACATTCACATCAGGTACCCTTTTGGTATAATTTACCACATTAAGGGAAGGCAATGCAGAAATATTTTCAAAATGTTGAATAAAATTATCTTAAAGCCTAGAATTTATTTTATTTTTCAACCTTCTATGAATTTATTTTTGTGTTACAGGGTGTCACTACACAACTCAGACTCATAGTGACTCTCCTGTCTCTGCCTCCCCAGCGTTGAGATTACAGGCATGCACCACCATGTCTGATTTTAGTACCAGCGTGGCATGCAGTACCAGGGATCAAACCCAAGTCCTTGTACTTGCCAGGCAGGTGCTTAGACTGCTGATCTATCTTCCCAGTTCCTATAGTTTATTTTACTGTGTCAACAAAAGCATCCTTTTAGATATGAGCATGTAATAAAGATACTTTATACATAAAATAGTGTTATACATACCTCTTTGTAAACACTTTTTTTGTACTTTAGCGAGAGGTCTACAGGGTGTTTAGGGTCTCACTACTAGATTGGATTCATAGTGGTCCACCTGTCTACAGCCTCCCAAGAGCTAGAATTACAAGTGTGCATCCAGTCTCAGTTGCCCTTTCAGTCCACCCCGTGGGCAGGGTCAGCATGGCAGGCCTGAGGATCAAACCTCCAGCCCCAGGACTTGCTTACAGGTGCTTTAATCCACTGAGCTATTTGGCAAGCCCTATAAACACTCTTGAGAAAGCATTTAAGCAAGGAAAGAAATTCAAGATAATGGTATGATGTAAGGCAAAGACTATTGGTTTACCAAATAGTCATTACAACCTAGAATTAAAAATACCAATACCAACAAAATAAAGTGAAAGTGGTACAAGGGATTAGAAAAAAGAAATGACAATTTCACATATACATCTGCATGCACAAAATCAAAAGAAAATATTGGCTAATTATACCCAATGTACATGTCCTGATCAATAAGGTTCATCCTAAGAAATAAGCATAAGTTAACATCAGGTAGTCTGTTGGTGTAATTTAGCACATCAAGGTAAGATGCAGAGTTGAAGTTAAGCTCATAAAGTTAAATCGGACTACTTATTTGTGCTTTCTTAAAAGTTTCCTAGAGAACTGGGGATGCTAAAGTATTTTCTTAACTTGGTAAATTCCTAAAGCAGCATTACACTCAGGGAAAATCTTAGGAATATACTCCCTTCAGGATCAGGAGTAACAGTGTCTGCCAGGCAAGTGCAAGATGCTGAGTTCGACCCCCAGTGCCAGGAAAAAAAAAAGGAGTCAAATAAGCATTGTCTCTACTCCTGTTATTTCAACAATATTGAAGATAAAAGGTTGAAGATGAGGAAGGAAAGCCAAAGCTATCGATATTCTGCTGATCACTTATACAGAAAGTCTAACTAGAGCAGTGAGAGCTAACAAGAGTCCAGCCAGAGTTCTGTAGTGTTCTGCGACAGTATCGCCAATAGAAAATAAGTCAGAAAACAAGGTACCATTCACAACATATTCTATAGGGTATCTAGAATGCACGTAGCTTACATAGATAAAATTTTACAGCTCCTTACGATGTAATGGAAGATTTTAATGCAATAGACTGCGACGCTTATGGGTGAGACAGTATTCTAATATACATCTTACTAGTAATAATACTCTGCTAGAAAAACCAGTGGAATAAGGTTTCAACCATGGTGACAATAACAAAATATTTCTAGACATAAATATATTTAAAAAAAAATTTTGGGTGCACAAGAAAGCCTAGCTAGCTAAAGAAAAATTGGAATGCAGCTGTGTAACACATTTCAAGTTGTCAGACACAGTGCCAGGGATGTAGCCCAGTGGCCCAGCGCCTGCCTGGCAAGCACAAGGGCCTGACTTTGAGTCCTGATGACTATTTCATTTCTGAATCTTAATGAGATTCCAGTAAATAAGGGCTTTTGGGCAACCTGTGTAAATTACTTTAAAAGTTTATCTGGAAAATAGACAAGAAGAGTCAATAAATCTTATAAAAGGAGCACTAATAAGGGTGGAATTACCTAAGTAAATATTTATACACATTACTATTCCCCCATAATGAAAAGCATCCCCATGAATAAATAGATGGAAGAAACAAAATAGAAAGTATAATGCAAACAATGATATACATAAGAATTTAATGTGTGATACAAAGAGATGCTTTTTTTGTTTTGTTTTTTTTTTTTTTTTTTTTTTTTTTTTTTTTTTTTTTTGTCTTTTTGAGACAGGGTCTCATTATGCAGCTCAGGCTGGCCTTGAGTTCGCTTCTGTAGCCCAGGCTGGTCTCGAACTCACACTGATCCTAATGCCTCAGCCTCCCAAGTGCTGGGATTACAGGCATGTGCCACCATGCCTGGCTTCGAGATGTTTTTAGTTGCCCTAAAAAATGAATATTCAGTAACAGTAGCAGGAAGGTTATTTGTGAAAAATATATATTTGTAATCTTATCCACAACATTATCACTATAGATTGAAAAGTTAAAATATTTAAAATGAAAGGACACTAAAAAGGATACGAATTTGTATAATATGTAAGCCGGCTCATAAAAGAATGGTATTTCCAACAACATGAAATGATAATCCTACATGATAAACAAATCAGTGCAAGTGAAATTTGCAGAGATATAAAACCTAGGACAAAACTGCAGTATATGGTAAAAGATGAATATCTTTACTGTACTAATAGCTCACACAAATATCAGTGCAGGAGAAAAAAAAGGCTACGAACTAAGTGGTAAGAAAATAAATATAAATGGTTAAAAATATAGGAAATTATACAGTGAAGAACTACTCAGATAATCCTAAGTTAAACAACCATGAAGTAAAATGTTTCACCTGTAAAACTAGTAAAGGGGAAATGGGGAAAGAGAAAATTTCGTACAGCACTGTTGGGAGTGTAAGTTGCTTTCAAACAAAACAAACGCACCACAGAACACTCCCTCTGGAAAGCGGTGATGCGAAAGGTCATGGTCTTGGCCATTCTTTGGCTCAGCAGTTCATCGCTAGAATTTACCAAAATAGAATGGTCCAGAACACTTGGGTACCAGGATGGTTGCCACAGAGTTACCATAGTTATAAAATGTTCAAAACAAGTTAATGGCCAGCAGCCACAAACTGACTACATGAAATGTGGATATGGTGGTATACACCACAGGCACCAAAAATGAGATTCTACTTAGGATGCTTTAATTACATAGAAAACACTCTAAAGATATTAAGAGAAAAACAGGTTAGAAGTTGCTATTATCTCATGAACCTACACCAGTAAATTAACAGATTTCTATTCAGATGTGGGGGGACCTTATAAATGGCTTTAATTATCTTTAATTATCTTTAACCTGTGGATCTTGAAAATTTTATACAATGAACATAGACTGATTTTGTGTTTATAGCTACATAATAAATGTTACATCTATAAATTACATCAGAATGATGGAAATATAAATTTATTTCCTGCTTCCATCAATGTATTCACATTCAAATATATACAAAGAACATGTAGTATCAGGAAACATTAATAATTTATATATTCTAACAGGGCGGGTGGCTCATGCCTGTAATCCCAGCACTCAGGAGGCTGAGGCAGAAGGATTGGTGCGAGTACTAGACCAGCCTGGGCTACAAAAGTGAGCTCAGGACCAGCCTGAACTGCATAGCGAGACCCTGTCTCAAAAAGACAAAAATAATAATAATAATAATAATTTATATATTCTGAGCCAGGCGTGGTGGCACACACCTATAATCCCAGCACTTGGGAGGCTGAGGCAGGAAGATTGGTGTGAGTTTGAGACCAGCTCACAAAAAGTGAGCTCAAGGCCAGCCTGACCTGCATAGCAAGACCTTGTCTCAAAAAGACAAATAAATAAATAAATAAATAAATAAATAAATAAATAAATAAATAAAATGATATATTTTGAGCCTGGTGAAGTCTGAACACTTCACTCAACAACTCCTAGTTCCACTCTATATATTCTACTAATTGGCACAGGAGCTCTATGGCACAGCAACAGCCACACACTACAAGCCCTAGAGCAGGTAGCTTAAACTTTGGTGCTTCTTTTTTTCTTTCTGTTTTTTTCTCAATATATTTCATATGGGGTCTCTGCACAGGCTCGGGCTTGTAGTGATCCTCCTGTTTTCAGCCTCCCCCGTGCCGGGATTACAGATGTGCACCAACACATCCAGTTTAGGTGACTGGCTCAGCTCACTCCAGGGGTGCGGCCAGCATCACATGTGGTGCCGGGGATCAAACCCTGGTCCCTGTGCTTGTCTAAGCAGGCGCTTAATCTGCTGAGCTACCTCTCCAGCCCTTGATACTTGTTTGTCGTGAACCTGTGCTCATTTCATTGCTGACACACTCAGAGTAGATACTAAGACTGTACTAAAGGGCACGTACACCAATCTATCAGACAGTAGTTTGTTACCCATGACTCCATCCATTAATTCATCCATGCTTTCAATTATTCTACCTCTAAATTATTCTTTGATTTTTCTAATTATTTAGCACTTAAACAATGTCACATGAGGAACTCGTTATTTAGTGGAGCTGACAGTAGAAGCAGGATATAACTCTGACCACTAGACTTTTATCGCCTGTGTCATAAATATATTCAGCTGCTCCCCCATATCCAAGAATTCTCCCCACATATTCAATCAACTGTGAATCAAAAGTGCTTTTCAAATATGGTATAAAACTACTTATAAAGCATTTGCCTTACTCTAGGTATTATACATCATCTAGAGATGATTTCCTGTTCCAGTGAGATAGTCCTTAAACACAGCAAAGCCAATTTTATACAGCACTTGAACAACTACAAATTTTGGTATGCCCCACTCTCCCTGGTCACAGAACCACCCCTTAGGATACCGAGAGGAGGTGTATTTTAATAGGTAAATGCAAGTAAGGAGGACTTTTTTTTTTTTTTTTTTTTGCTGCTTTAAACAATTTATTTAACTGAAATGGCCTTACATTTGTTTTTGAAGTGACTTCCATTTATTTGGATACATCTTTTCCCCATGGTAATTTACAAGATCTTCAAGCCAATGTAAATATTTTATAAATATTTGGGTATACACCTGCACATACCTCAAGAATACTTTTCAGCAAGAAAAACACTGAAGAGTAAAGGCCTGACACAATTACTGGTGATAGTGAAAATCCGCTGAAATATTTTTCAGGTAAGAAGGCACCACATACCTGTTCAACTAAGAAAATCACCCTTACAACACAAGATGATCTTATTTTTACGTAGGACCTAGAACACTTAAGCTGCCAAATCAGGTGCTGAATGACAGAGCCACATCAGCAGTTTATGCTATGAATTCATAGGGAATAGCTTCCAACACCTCAGGTTCCTTCCCATTGGTCCTCACAAAGTGTGCTTTTCTGGGAAGGGCAGGCTGGCATTTCAGTTGAACCCAGGTACCTTTTTCTCTTTGGCATCTTTCTTTTTCTGATCATTTTCCTTGACACTTTTCAGGAAGCTGTCAGGACCTTTTGAGTGTGTAATATGCTCAATATGTACATTAATCTTCTTGGCAAGTATCTTGCCCTTATCTTGCCTGTTTACAACATTGCCAACAGCGTGCTGGGTAACACTGTAGAATCTTCCCGTTTTGCCATGGTAACATTTGTAAGGCATTCCTTTTTCCACAGTACCCATTCCCTTGATGTCTACAATGTCACCCTTTTCGTAGATTCCCATGCATGTGGCCAAGGGAACCACCCCATGTTTTCTAAAAGGCCTGGGGAACATATACCGGGTTCCCCTTCTCTTGCCCTTTGTGTTAGTCATTTTGACAAATTACTGGAAGATGGCGGTGCTGGCCAATAGGAGGGGTAAGGAGGAATTTTATGTCACCTGTACATGTAAAAAAAAAATTGACAAAGCCTTGCAGGTAGAAGTATTTCTGCTTGGCTTTTGGGGGACCCTAACTGCGCAGTGCTATCTGAGGCAAGTTTTACAGCGCAGACAGGGCTTTGCCTAGGAGGGCAGAGAGGGTGTGCATTCCAGATAGAAGGAATGTGGCTCAGAGGGCAGCACCCTCTGTAGCCTGCCCAGAAGATGAAGAGCAGGCGTTTCATAAAATGGAATGATGAAAGGTTGTTTCAGAAATTTTTGATAGTGGTCCAAGCGTGGAGGGTCTTAAAATACGGAGTAGAAAATTCAGTATGGTTTTGGCCAACAACGACCCACCACACTGATGATACTTAAAAAGATACATCACAATGAAACTAGGACTTGGGAAGATTATTTTTGTATTAGATATCTCAAACTCACCATGCTTGAAGTGGAACTTCCACAAGGGAAATATCCTCATGCATCCTCTTTGTTTCTTCATCTTTTTTTTGAGACCCTGTATTTAGGGTCTACAGGGTGTTCAGAGTCTCACTGCCAGATCGGACTCGTAGTGATTCTCCTGATTTCAGCCGGGATTACAGACATGCGCCACTACACCCAGTCTCAATTGCAGTCTCTGCGTGCCTCACGGCGGTGGCCAGCATGGAACACTGGGGACTGAACCCCAGTTGCCGAGCTCTACCTAAGCAGGTGCCTTAGTCTTCTGAGCTAACACTGGGGACTGACCCCCAGTTGCCGAGCTCTGCCTAAGCAGGTGCCTTAGTCTTCTGAGCTATCAGGCTGGCCCTGTCTCTCCATCTTCAATCTTAGTTTGCCCCACTATCCCTGTAGTAACTTAAATAATGAATTACGAGTCATTTGATTTAACACCTTCTAGGAATCTTCCTGAGAGAATTAATACTATTGTCCTACAGTGACGCACGCATAGCATATTTGGAGCAGAGTGATGCATAATAGCAAAGACTTGGAAGGAGCCTGGATGTCCAGCAACAGAGGAACGGATAAAGAATGTGGTATTTATATGCAATGGAATACCTTTGCCATCACGAAGGATAATGTGGGGTCATTTGTAAGCAAATGGGTACACCTTCATACCATAAGTCAAGTGAAATATATCAGATGTAAAATCTTAAATACCATGCAGTTTTGTATGAGAAATAAAAACTATAAATAAAGAGGAAAATAAAGGGCAGATAATAGGAAGCTGGGAGATCTTTTTCTTTCCTTTCCTTTCCTTTTCTTTTCTTTTTGTGTGCATGTATTTTAGGGAAGGCTCTAAGGGTGTTCAGGGTTTCACTGCTAGAGCAGGCTCATAGTGACCCATTTAGAGCCTCAGAAGAGCCAGGATTGCAGGTGCACACCACCACGCCCAGTCTCAATTGCTGTCTCAGCGGGGCAGGCCTGAGGTCGAACCCCTGGCCCCTGCACCTGCTTGCAGGCACTTTAATCCGCTGAGCTATTTGGCCAGCCCCTGCTGTGAGATCTTTTTCAAGTGGGAAGAGATGGAGCGAGGGAAGAGGGAAAGAAGGAAGGGAGATTTTTGAAAGAATTGAAGAAGAAGATGGAAATAGAGCTTTTTCTAAATGGGAAGGGGGACAAATTGGAAGAAACAGGGAGGGTTAGAGGGGAAGGGAAGAAAGAAAATTAGGGCGTTAGGCACGTGTGCAAGTGGCCCATGATATATTCAACCATTCTGTATCACAGGTATGTACTCACTAATCAGGGCATGAAAAAGGTAAATAATTAAAAAGTTAAATCCACTGCAGCTCTCCTTTGAATTTAATTGGGATTCATATGGTGCCGGAGCCACACTATTAGTTGTTTTAAAAGGCTTCCCTCTCTTTGGGGCTCTGCGTCAGAGTACTGTGGGATGGGTTCTTAGGAGTCTCTTGGGAGAGGGAAAGGATCTTCCAAAAACCACTTTAAATACTCCCTAATTCTGTTTATTTACTTATGTTTTATGAGCAGAACATATTTATTGGGGGAAAGAAAGCTTCTGTCCAAGAGAAGGACAGAAATGGGGCCCCAGTGGGTTGACCCCACTAATTTATTTTTCCGAATTTATTTATTTATTTATTTATTTATCTATTTATTTATCTATCTATGTATCCGGTACAGGGTCTTGATCCACAGTTCAGATTTTCAGTGATCCTGGTGCTGGGATGAGGTGTGGACTACCACACCCAGGAATCCAGCTCGGGTCCTTGCACTTACCAGGCGAGTGCTTAGACTGCTGAGCTATCTCCCCAGTCCCCTTATGAATTCTTAAAGAAGTTATTATATACCTTCATATCCTCAGTCTAATACATATCTTTTAATTGTCCCTTGCAAATCAGTCAGTTTTTAATTTTTTGTGTTTGTGTTGCTTGTTTTTTTTTTTTTTTTTTCTTTCCATGTTCATGCATCCTTTCATGCACCTTATCATACGCAGGTTAAAAAAAAAAAGACTATTGTTATTTCCAACATTTTACCTGTAAACTTCCTTGTCCATATCCACAGAAGATTAAATTCATATCCCAGCCTGAAACTGCTGCAGAGAATAAACATGTTAATCATCCTTCCATTCCTAATGGGGCCTGTGGAATCCAACACTACACGACTATATCAGAAAAATTCCTGAACTGGAGCCGTATGGCACTGGGTTGTACTCAGATCATGTCGGTCCATTACAGATTCGCTTTCTTCTTTTGCAGCAGTTTTATTAAGAAACATTACAAATTGCGTGATTCACTCATGAAAGAATGCAATTTCCGTGTGTACAATTTCAAATACATAGCTCAATCATTTTGTTATATTTCGGTAGCTGTGCAAGGACTTTTTCACTTCGTAAAATCAGCCCCCTGCTTCTCCTTGACTATCCGTGTGTTTCTCAATCTGATATTAAATTGATTTTCTTATTCTTGATATGTGGACATTTTCCCTCCTCAATATTTGACTTTCAACTATGCCTTTTTACTTAAAATATCTCATGTAAACAATATATCGTTAAGCCCTGCTTCTTCAGCCAACTTGACATTTTTCTATTAATTGGAGTGTCTCAGGGAAATTATCAGTACGGTTAGGTTTAATCTACAGTTGTTGTATTTCATTTTGCTTTCCCTTCTGTTCTTTGGTCTTGCTTCTGTCCCTTCATGTCTTTTTTGAGGAATGTGGCACATGTCAGCATTCATTTCCACTTCTCTTCTACGCGCTTTCTACAGACGTAGCTCTTTGTCTCTTCTTTGTAGTAACCATCATCTTAGAGAGTGTAATCTCTGTCCTCATTTTGCCAAGCTTACTTGAATTCATGTAGACCTCTCTTAGAAAGATTTTGTAACAACATGACTTAAAATGTACACTCTCATTCTTTTGATAGTATTGTGATGTATGTCTTTCTTTTCAGACTTCACAAACTCATACTATATTTTATTATTATACTTAATATCATATATTATTAGTATTTCTTTTAAGTAGGAAGTTGAATTTTATAGCATTTTTACAAGGAACATTTTATCTTTTATGTTGAACTATATATTTATTTCTGGTGTTGAGTGTATGTTCCTCTATATGCAAATGCCCAAGTGATTTAATTTTCCTGACCTGAAAAACATTCTCATCACATTTCTTTTACTGGGAAGCTCCGTCTCCTGTCACTTGTAAGATGTCCTTCCACTCTTTCCTAGGACAGAGGGGTGTCGCTACTTTCCCACACGTAATCTGCCCTCTCCCATGCTTGACGGTTTTCTCTTTATTTTTGTTCTTTGGTTATTTGACCAAGATGTGCTACTGGGAGCTTCCTTTGCATTTGTCCCTTTCTAAGTCCATGCACTTTCTGGATTTCTGGGTACCATACTTGTTCAAATTAAAAAAATATATAGTTAATAGTCTTTAATTACATTCTCTATCTTATTTCCCCTTTTCTTCTGGAACTCTAGACATACATCTTATTTGAGGATCCAAACATATTTATTTGCTTACTGAGATTCTGTTTGTTTGTTTGTTTGTTTTTTTTTAATCCTATTCTTTTGTCCTTGCTTTTGTTTGGGTAATCTTAACCCACCTTTCTATAAGGCTGTCCTCTCACTATTCTGTTTTGTTCAATCTACTATCAGTCTGATCCAGTAAAATGGCCATGACAGTTCAACTTTTCTCAATTCTTGGATTTTCATTTGACTCTTTTTCCCCCCATTGCTTTTGTATTTCTCCATAAGTGCCCTATTTCTTGCCTCAAAATGTACATTTTTTCAGAAATACAATATTTTTAAACATTGGCCTGTAACATAGGAAAAATTTTCTTTCTACCATTCTTTATAATATAACTTACAATTTAAAGGAAATAACATTAACATGTATTGCCCAGTTTATATAATCTAGAGAAGTAAAATATAGAGAAAAAATATTTAAAAGTCATTATATATTTGACATGTTTAGTAGTATCTATTTCAGAAATATTTGTTATTCTAACATCTCCATTGTGGGGTTTGCTTATTATTACTGATTTTCTCCTAATCTTTGTCATATCCTTCTGCTTTGTCGCCTACTTTATAATTTTTTTAAATTGTATGTTAGACATGTTTAAATTGTATATTAGGTCTGTCTCAGTTACTCTTCTCTTGTTTCTAGAACAAACATCTGACACCCAAAATGAAGGAAAGAAAGGTTTGTTTAGCTCACAGTTAGTGGAGGTTTCGGTCCGCACTCAGCTGGCTCCAAGGCAGACTGGCACATGGCCGAGAGTAGCAGAAGTGTAGCAGTAACAATGGCTACGGAGAGCAAGTCCATCTCCCTTATGTTGCATTCAGGCTATCTGCCCCAGGCCAGGTATAGCACTGACACCCACAACCCCAGCAGCACTCACATCCATTACCCTAGTACTGGATCTTGAATTAATCAGAGTCTAGAAGACTGCCTCATAATTGTTGGAGGCTTTTGGAGGACAACTAGACACAAACTGTAACAGGGTCTGAAAGAACAGTAGAGACTAAAAGAATTCATTGGTACAATTTGGGTGACACACTGATACATTTAATCAATCAAGGGTCAAACTATTTGGGAAGAAGATTGCATATTTAGCTCCTCTGGTGGGGAACTGGAATTCAGGCATGAGGAATTGAAAGAGATTTTTCTCTTCATTTCAACTCTGCCCCTCATTCATGTATTACACTGGAGGTGAAATCTTTGAGTGAGTCAGGAATCCAGTACAGGAGCTATCTGGTGGTAGTTTTGAGGGTCTCAGTGCTTTTTCTTTCAAAGTAAGTTTAGGCATCTTTCTCTAGCAGTGTTCTAGAGCCAGAACCCGTGAGACTGTTAGAACTGGAAACTGAGAGATAGACAGGCTGAAAGACCTCAAGATGTCAAAAATTATCAATCTTAGCTGGGCCTGGTGGCACACGCCTGTAATCCCAGCACTTGGGAGGCTGAGGCAGGAGGATCGTTGTGAGTTTGAGACCAGCCTGGACTACAAAAGTGAGCTCAAGGCCTGAACTGCATAGCTAGACCCTGTCTCAAAAAGAAAAAAAAAATTATCAATCTTAATGGCCCTGGGTTGGCAAGAACTCAACACAGCAAGACTAAAGGCATAAGATATAAAGGCACCGTCCATCTAATCATGAGGCTCCTCAATCTCAAGTTTTGCATGCAAGGAGACTACTGGTCTCGATGAACATCCATTTGTCATGTCTTCCTGTTCCTTGAGGGTTCCCCTCCCTTACTCCTTTGCCTCCAATCGTTGACCTACATCCAAGAGTAGATCACCCCCTTCCTTGCTCATCTTGGAAAAGTTCATCTCTTTACCATTTAGTTCTTCTACCTTTTTCTGTGTTCACAGATCTTTAGTGGCATTATCAAGCATGATTTTTGTTCTATCTGGTCATTTCTTCTTGTCTGAGCAAATCAGACTATGGGTGTTCTATTTAACATTTTTATTTGTGCTCTACAATTGACAATGTTGTGATTTTTATGTTCTGAATTTGAAGTCTTGCTTGTCCAAACTTCATGGAAAAGCTAAAATGCCAAGCAAAGTAATAAAGTAATTTCATGCTTGAGAAATATGCATGCAAAATTCTTTCTTGAAGTACCCTAACAGTTTTCTTTTCTTTCGAGAAACTTCACTGCTTAGAAATAGGGATGAGGCACTAACTCCTGTGGCAGCTCCAAAAATAAGTAATTCCAGAAAGCACAGAGGAAAACTGTTCCACCGAAGTAATACTTCGATTCTCAAGGAAAGGCCACTGAAAAATGAAGCCAACAGTAATATGTTGGTGCCACCATATTTGTTTTTGAAGGAAGTTTTAGGGCTTTCGACAAACTCTTTATGATGTTGTAGTCAATTCTGGAGGTAGCAATAAAAATTGATAGCCAGGAGATGACCTCAGAGATCATAACACGAGAGGCTGAAGTGTTTCCTTACTCTAACTGAGAGGTGGCGAGTGTCCTATGTCAGGCACAAATGCAGGCATACGTCTTTGACTTGCCCAAATGGATGGTCATTAAAGGACAAGGTTAACTCATTGGGTGAGTTTGACATGGGTGTGAGAAGAAAAGAGTAAGTACAAGGTGTGGCAGCTACAACAAGAAGAAATTGATTATCAGTAGGTGATACCTATCTGAAGCTACGTCAAGTAGGCAAACTCAGTTCTAAGATCCAGGCCAAAACTGGACTGCTAGAAAGGCAACGAAGGATTTCAATATTCAGGCTGCAGATCTGCTTATCCTTCATTGCTACTGACCAACCCCAGAGAAGGAACATTCTACACCCAACATTGGACTCGGTGAGCTAAAGCATGGGCAGTTGATTTATTCTCAGTTTTGATACATACCACATGAAGGTGGAGGTGAGACAGAAACTCGGAGAGGGAGGATCACAGCTAAACACAGAACAACGTCTAGCACCCTGACACTTGCCTATTTTGTTTTCCCTGCTTTGCTTAGTACAAAATGACAAAAGAAATAAAAGCAACGTCAGATGCTTTATAAATATTGAAACAAGAGCAATTGCAGTAGGATGACAAGTGTGAGCAAGGGAGGCTTTTCATTGAAGACATCACGTGTAAAGTTTTTGAAACTCCAAATGTAGCTGTTTCTAAGCTCGTCAGACACTCCATCAGGAACCAAGTCATTTTGAGCTTCGCAATTCGCACTGAGGTCCCTTCCTGAAGCTCTGGGTGGCCACCCGTTACGCGCCAAGCTTTCTCACCGTATCGCTTATTTCTTATCTCATGGAATTTAAAGCAGTAATATAACGCCAGGGAAAGGAACAAGTTTTTAATGTTCAAACCACTGAGTCTAAATCTGGGTTTGTGAGCCCCTAAGGCTTCATAAAAGTGGAGGATAACTTCAGCTAAGACTCACTTGAAGCCATGTGACATTTAAAGTCTGATGTCTTATGGAGGTTGCATAAGCTATGAAGTGCCATGTCTTTAAAGGGGCCAGTGAGATGCCTCAGTGGTCTAAAGTGCCTCCTTAGGCAAGCACACAGGGACCGTGGTTTGATCCCTGGCACCACATGCCATGCTAGCCCTACTCCCAGGGTGGGCTGAGCCAGCCACAAAAAAAAGCTCTCTCTATATCTGTCTGTCTGTCTTTCTCTCTTTCTTTCTTTCTTTCTTTCTTTACATATAATTAATAATAAAAGGGCCAAATTTGTTCCCTTTATTTAGCTAATGGATTTGGTTGTGGACTTCAAGTGGGAATTTAGAGGTCAAAGAAATCACCCAGAATAACCTGCGTTTCCTTCATAGAGTCGCCATCAAGCAACAGAAATAACAGCCAGGCTTCTCTTACTTCCTGAGAATCTTAATAAGGAGACAGATTTGCCCTGCTGCTTACTTTTGGGGGACCCTTTTCAGGCCTTCTCCTGTAGAGGAGTTCACAGGACCAGATACCCACCTTGAGAGCAGAAGAAGTGTTTCTCTCTCTTGTGCTCCATGGCTGTCCCATTCCTTGTCTGAATTGTTCCTGGACCCGTTCTGGGGCAAGCACAGGCTTCTGGCCCAAGACTGTCCCGTGCATGTGGCTGAGCCACCAGCACTCAGGAGGACATGGAATCAACACTTAGGACCTCAACACCACGACTCCAGTTCCCTATGTGGTGGCCAAGGGTAGCTGTTTACAGATCAGGGGGTGACGCATGGCCGAGTGGTTGCCATGTCTGCGTGTGAAGCAGCTGCCACAGAGGGTGGGTAGACCTGACTGAAGGTAGGAAGAGAGACGCTGCTGGCTGCCGGTGGAAGGCCGGCTCTCTCCAGACCCCAGGAATTCCCAGGATCCTGAGGAAAATACATCTGTTGAAGCATAAAGAGAGAGTATATTGGATTTCACATTTTAAAATCTAAATTAATACATCTCTATGCATTTAGAAATCGGTACATGGGACTTATTTGCATTCAAGTTTCAGCCCCTATAAATGTCAAAGAAGGATATGTCTCCAGAATATTTGCCTTTCCTTGATCATAAACATCCTGAGAATGAGCAACAGTGTATTTTGATGAATCTTTAGAAACTACAAAATACTTTTATTCTGCTCCTTTTGAAAACTTACAGATAACAGTCTAGAATTTGCCCAGGCTGCTAACTAAACTATGCATTACACAAAGTTTCAAAATGTATAGCAGATTGTAAAATCTTTGAAGTAGAAGTACAGTTTATAAGAATCCAATAAATCCCATTGAGTTTTCACATCATATTACATATTCTTTCTATGTCCACGCTCCCAGGAGGCCATAAGTTTTTTCTGTTTGTTTATTCAACAAATTTCACTACGGTAGGGCCTATTAGGCTGCATGATACAGAAACACTCCACTAACCATCACACAGCGCCATAACAGCTATTATAGAAGTGTCTCTGGTATTGTGAAAGAAGAGCATTAAGCTCCTAGGTTAAAAACAACCACTGCGAAGAGGCTCACTACATCTCGAGTTTGGAGAACGTAAGGTTCACCTAACCTAACGTTAGCATTAGCACAGTAACTGAAAACAAACCCAGGCTCATCTCTATAAAATTTCACAGCACTGAAATTTTCAGATCTTAAAAGATTTGCAAAAGAACCATGAAGAGTACATAAAGGACCAGAATGACTCCAGAATTTTTTTTCTGTATAATGGACCAAAAATTATTTCCCTCTTAATTTCCATACCTGGTTAAACTATTAAGATAGAAAAGGGGAGACTATGGTTTTCAGACATGTAAGTTCTCAAAATATGTACATCCACAGGAAACTACTAGAGAAAGGGCTCCATTAAAAAGAAAAGGAAGTAATCAGTCAGGATGCATACACAGGGCCCAAGCCATGGTGAATGCAATAGGAAAATGTAAAAGAAATCCACAAGAAATGGCAGAGAATTTCTCTAGTATTAGAAAATAACCCCGGGATGACAATAGCTCACAACCAGCAGCTGAAGACTGAATCAGCAAGAAGGATCTAAAAGTCGTGTCTCCAGAAGATAAAACCGGTAAATACAATGATCAAGAAATATTGAAAGAGGCTGGGGAGATAGCTCAGTAGAAAGAGCATTTGCCTGGCAAGTGCAAGGGCCTGAGTTCAATCTTTTGTTCTGAAAAAAAAAAAGAAGAAAAAAAAAAGAAAGCAAGAACGCAAGAAAGAAAGAAAGAAAGAAAAAAAGAAAGAAAGAAAGAAATATTGAAAGAGCTTGAGTATGAATTAGGGATAAGACTAGAAAAAGTAGAAAGCTACAAAGCAGTCAGCCTAGGGACAAACAAGTACTTGGGCAAGAAAGGAAAAAAATTTGAGTGTCCTATATAGCTTGGCTGTGGCTAGTATTTATATACTCAGATTCAGGTAAGCCCTGATGGTGGATATTATCAATGCTGTACATGTACTCCTGGTGCTAGGATGATGGATATGAGAATTAACTAAATCTTTATCTTTCATAATTGATAGGCCAGATAATGCCTAAAACTGAAAAACCAAGAAACGTTGCTACATTTCATAGATTCAAAGCCACCTTTCCCCTCAGACACTGAGGGGAAAAAGCTGTTTGGCAATACTGCTGGGAAGGACATTAGAGGTCATCTAGCTCCACCCTTTCGTTGCATATGTAAGAAATGGAGACTCCGAGGAAGATATTAGGACACCAAGATATAAAGTCCATACAAGAAGAACTTGGATTTTTTCAATTTTTATGAGTACATGTCTGCAGTACACACAAATTTCATTCGTTGGGAGGAACTGGTCCATGTCCATAATACATCTGAATTCTTTTTGCTTCCCCTCCTCTCCCCTTTATCCCACAAGACAAGAATGTGGACATGGGAAATCACTGATCAAGTTTCATGGAGCTGCTGAGGTCCAGAAGCCTTTGCACCTCTTGGATAAGGTAGGCCTCATTTTTATTTTACCAATAATAAGACTGACGCCCATGGAGGGGCAATATGGAGCCTGGATAGCACAGACCGATGGCATTTCTTCCCTTGAACATTCCCTTGTAGCCGACCCCCTTGAGTTAGCATCCTCACGGGTTTCAACGTGTGCAGAAGGTGACGCTGTACCAGGTAAACCTGGTGTTCTTGTACATTCTGCCCCTGTTGATCACAGATGCTGTGGAGAGCTTCTGTGGTACCTAATGCCATTCAGTTCTGGGATGACCAAGCCCAATAAAAGGAATTCCTTAGCCACACTTGGTTCTTTCTCTCCTTGTCGGCACTGTCCCCCAAGCTGTGACTCAGGAGGCATTCCCAACGTGGTGAGCCAACAGCACTCCGCTGTCAGAAAGGATAGTAGAACGCAGTCCAGCCGGGCCCCGCCCTCGGCAGGAACCCGGGAGGTTTACTTTGCGGGCAGGGCGTGCGCACAACTTTCCAAACAAGTAAGTTTCTTTTTGAGGTCAGTTAAACCTGCGTTCCATAAAATCACACTGGGGACAAGAGGGCTGGGACCATCGGTTATTGACTGCATCTTGGCAGCACCTAGAGTGAGGCTGTTCTCGTGGAGCTTGATTAAGAGTAATTTCCCGATCTGCGCTTTCACAGCACCACACCACTCTGCATTGCCGCCACCCGCCTCCTCTCCTCCCTGTCCTCTAACTCTGAGCCTGGCTTCTAGGGGCTCTGCTGTACATCTCCCCGTTGCATGCGTTTCCCAAATCACCCACGGCTGAACTGAAGGGCAGCCTGACCCTGGCATGGCCCGAGTGACCACCCAGAGGAGTGACAAATGCACGAGGTCAAGGTAGGCAGAAACTGAGAACAAAGAAATATAATTTGTCACTTCACCAGCACCGAGTTAACCCTCCAGCAATGCATTTTGAAATTCTGAAATAAAGCAATTGTATCTTCTCTATCCCTGATTGATCAATCAATGTGCCATTTTAGCACCCCAATCAAGGGCCAGCCTTATCCACCAGGAAGATAATCCCATTGCGTTCAAAGGGGGAGCTTATCCAGATGCAGCTCAACGGACAGAAACAAGACCAAACTAAACAAAAATGGGTTAGCCTCGTCCCAGACTGTTGTTGTTTTCCAGAAAGTGTAATAAGTTCAAAAATGCGATGGGTTTGGTTATATTATGAGCAAAATAATAGGCATGTCTGTAGCCATGACCTCTTTCATCATAGAGTACCAAAATCTCGGACACAGAAAGGGAAGAGCTGTGTTCAGATCTTTCTGCTACGATGTTCCAATTCTTTTACTCCTTAGCTTGAGGAAGGCTCTCAGTTCAGGGCCTTCGTTTCCTCATCTGTAAGATGTGTAACGCCTTCCTTAAAGGCGAGCGCCAGGTTCATCCTAAGTCAACAAGGCTTGCCGTTGTTTTGATCAATCATAATCATGACACAGGCGGGATCCTTATTTTGCTCATCAAAATTAAAATCAAGTTATACCGTGCATTAAAACAAGTCAGGCGTTTCTGCTCCTCTCAAGAGCAGATGCTTCTTCAAATTGATTTATACTAGTGAAAACAAGATTAATTCAATGGATACAGTCTTCCAACAGGCCCCATTATTTACTGGTATTGATCAGCTATGATTATCAGATTCACACTATTGGATAAACCTACGTGAAGGAGAGAATGGTGCCAGCCTTTATTAATTGTTCTGTGCAGGATATTTTTGCTACCTGCTTTAGCATGCGTCAATTATGTTCTTGTTTCTGCTACAAAATGTATGAGGGAAGAGCAGGCTGTCCATTTCTACCACCAAAGGGAACTGAGGCATACAAAGGTTAAATGCTTTGTGGATCGTAAATGCTGAAGTTTAGATTCAACTCAGGAAAGGCCAGATTTCAGCCTTCACCCTCCAGTTCGTCTGATACAAAAGTGTTTGTGCAGAACTATGTAGAATAAGATGCAATCTGCATTTATAGAGCATGTTTTCTTCAGAGCCCTATGAACAGGAAAAAAAAAAAAAATTGGTTCATGCTTGTGCGTTCCCTAATGTCCTAGTTTCTTTTTATTTTATATTTCCCAAGTTCTTGAAAGAAATGAGTATCAGAACTTGCCTCCTAGTCGCCTGTGAAAAATGAATTCACCTAAGTCCCTAAGTGTTCTTTTTTTTTTTTTTTTTTTTTTTTTACAGGGGGACCCTCTATAGCTGTTTTGGGTTACATGTTGTCTGAAAAGACCACATTCAGTAAATGGTGTTTGTTAGGGATGTATCTCGTTGTGCTCTCAAAGTCTCCTGTAAATCATGGCACTGTCAAGCACTCGGCTCAAGGGGCGGGGCCAGAAGACCAGGGCGGGGCATTAAACTGACAGCTTCTGCTTCCCCTCCCCTGTCAACCTGCCCTTCCCCCAGGCCTGGCAGCCTCTCTTAGACGTATGGAACAGATCACCCTGCACACAGTGGCACCTCAGCCTCTCCTCCTGTGTCTTGAAACGTCCAGTAACTGTGAGCTAAATAAATCTTTCCTTCCCTAAGCTTGTGTGTTGGGTATTTGTCCCAGCAAAAAAAAAAAAAGAACAGTAACTAAGACAGTGTTCATTTTCTTTTTTTCCTCCTATCTCCCCTCCCTCCCTCCCTCCCTCCCTCCCTTCTTTCTTTCTTTCTTTCTTTCTTTCTTTCTTTGTGTGGTGTTTGGGTACTGAAAGTACTATTTTATGGAAACGTTTCCACTGATCAGCAGGAGGAAATGGGTGCTGCCTTTCTAAGCTATCAAAACATATGTTTTGTTGAGCTAAAGCAGAGCCTTCAGTCTGTTACAACATCTCTTGGAAACTTCATACTGCAAAAAGTTGTGGCATAGGTGTGGTGTCAGATGCCTGCAGTGCCAACACGCTGGGAGGCTGGGGCAGAGGGTCTCATAAGTTAGAGCCCAATGTAGACAACTTAGCTACTTATCAAGATTTTGCCTCAAAATAAAAAGTGCTGAGAATGTGCCCCAGCGCAAAGGTCTTAGGCTCAATACCCAAGACCAAAAAAAAAGGTAAAGTTCTGATGTGTCCAGTGGGGCATGTGTTTGTTCAGAAAGTGTAAAAGAGAATATTTGTGGACAGCATGAATGATTATTTTGTTTAATTATTGTAGTCTTCCTAAAATCTGAAAACATAAGGACATTTTTTCCTCACTTAACAGATGCAGAAATTGAAACTGAACAAGTAATAAACATGCTTTAATGGCAAAGCCCTAATAAGTGAAAGAACGAGGGTTTGGACCGACTCAAAGCAAAAATAGTTTTCTTTTATTATTTTCTTATCCTATGCCAGGTAATTCATGAAGTAACTGTCAATCTCATGGTAATTTTTTGTAAGCTGTGTGTTCTCTCCTTCTGTAAAGGTAAGGAGGCCAAGGTTGGGGCAGGTTAACTTTTTCAAAGCTACACAGCTAGTGAGATGTAGAGCCTTGGTTCTTTTTATTCTTTTGATGCTGGGTCTAACCTGTGGAGCTCATACTCACAGTGATCCTCTCCTCTCAACCTCCCCAGTGTTGTAATTAGAGATGTGTACTACCACCCTGGGGTTCTGGGGCCTGCATGACGCACCTCAGGGGCCACACGTGGCCTGGGGCACAGAGGGTCAAACTTAGATCCTTCTGCTTGCCAGGTAGATGCTTATGCCTCTGAGCTATCTCCCCAGCCCTGGAGCCTTAGTTTTAACCTAGGACCATGAGACTCTAAGGCTTTCACTTCCGAGGCTGCATGTAATTTCCCAGTGCAGAGAAGGACCACACTGGGCCTCCTACAGCATGATAATGGATGTGGACGTGGGCCCAGTCTGCAGGACTACACCACTGTCTGCTTGAAATTCATACCAACTAATGGTGGTGTGTCTAGCACAGGCTGTGCCGTTTGAGAGATAAGATTTTACAAATGGGAGTAGGGAAAACGAAAGGAGGAAATGGGTCTATCAACGGGCAGAGGCAAAGAAGAACTGGAAGTTTCCAAAGTAAAGTTGTGGGAATACAGTCATAGCTGAGCCAAGTAGACAAGTGCAGGCTTATACCAAAGCCCACCTCCCAAGCAGTCCTGATGCTAAAAGAAGAGGAAGGAAGGAACAAAAGGCGCCTCTGAGGACTTAAGGAAGGCTTCGACGGAGGCAATGTACCCAAGGGGATGACAAAGGGTGCCGTTGTATGGAACTTTCAGGAACTTTTTTTTTTTTAATCGAAAGAAGAATAATCCTAAGGGAACAGAGTCAGAAGTGGCTGCCTCTGCTGCACCTGTGTCTGCCGTCTCTCTAGAAGGAAGGACTCTGGGTTTTAATGCTGGCCTTGGTGATAGCACTCAGGTGTGAGGCAGTAGGATTCCGAAGGTTGCCCACCTTGAAGAGCCAAGGCGGAAGCTAAAATGGTTTGCGAGAAGAAGGCAGTGAAGAACATACAAAGAGCACAACGAGGAGGTCAGGTGGCAAAGGAGGGGCGATGTGGCAACGAAGGGGAGGAGTGTAAAGTAAACTACATCTGTATATACATGTGGCTGAAATTGGAGTTAAATTAGAAATTATTCAGAGGCTAACTAGTGCTCAGAGAGAGTCTCTGTCACAGACTGATCTGAGTACTTTATCACTGGGAACAACGGGGGTTGTGCTGCCTGGGGGTGGTGAGCGCCGGCCTCAGCCATCTGGGCGGCTCTCCTCCTAGGGAGGCCGCACACCCTGGAGAATGAAGCGCGCTCCTCCTGATCTCTGCCTCATCGGGGACCTTGCAAGAGTGTGAAGCCTTAGATGTAGAATAAGACTTGAAGGGAATAGGTAGAAATTCCTAAATGAGTAAGATTTACCTTCTTTACCTCGCCTTTCCTTTTCCTTCCTTTTTTTCCCACCTTCGTTTCTAAAACAATAATAGATGCTGAACTATTGGTCCCGGAAAAGGGAAAAGAAGCAAGAAATGCGAAGTGGGATAGCTGGTGGCGAAGGAGGCAAAGATGACGGAAGCACCGCCGCTGAGAGGCACGGAGGAGGAAGAGGAGCGAGGAAGAGGAGGAGAGGGTTCTTTTGGCTCACGTCATGGAGGCTTCCGGCCACAGTTGCTTGGGGTCCAGGAGCGCGAGACAAAGGCAGCCACCACCTGGGAGCTGAGAAGCAGAAGGGGGGAGGAAGGGGTAGGGCCCTAGGAACCCCGCGGAGGGCATGCCCCTGATGACGTCACCAGCTAGCTGCTAAGTGTAATCAGGTCAAGCTTCCTTGTGTCTACATCTCAGAAAGGACATTTTAGGAGAAATGGATATATTTAAAAAATGCAATGTTCTTTAATTTTTTAATTATGTGCATAATGTAGAATGTCAAGTACTACCTGAAGGCTTAGAATGACACCCAGCCCCTAACCCTTGTACATGGCCCCAACTTCATCCCAGCAGAAGCCATTAGCAGCTATTCCTACTTCTAGATTGCTGTTGCCGTCTAATTTTATATTTCGAAAGGAGAAGCTTACACTGTTATTTCTTAATTCTTTCACTTTAAATGTCATCTATGGATTTCTGTTCTGAAATTGAAGAACTTATCTTTCTGTGCGTACTAATTTCCTATTTTCATGATGTAATGATTAAATGTTTTATCAAATCAATATTAACTATTTACACTACAGTAGTTGAATATTTCTCGTAGTCATGAATCTTTTTTTTTCCCCCCCTTGGAAATATTTGGTACTCTCCATTTTTCTGTTTCTGTCCACACAGACTTCTTTCCTCTGGTATTTATGTTTCTCAGCATATGGATGAATCGCTTCACAATCTCAAGAGACCTCTCCACTTTTTTCTTATTCTTTCCTGAAGTTTGCATTTCCTTTTAATTAACTTTCTCTTATTACAACCCATCCTTAGGCAGCTTCCAGAAGAAGGTGTGAGTGGAGAGACATTCTTGGAAACATGCTTGCTCCTAAAATACTTTTACTTAGTTTTTAAAAGTAAGTCATGGCTAGAATGACTATGAAATTTTAGCTTTCAAATAAATTTACCTCAGAAATTTGAGGAGATTACTCAAATGTAATGGAGTAATGCTATACAGATGTCCAGTCAATTCTCATTCCTGATCTTTTATATGTGACCCTTTTCTGTTTTGGTTTGTTTTAGTTTGGTTTGGTTTGGGTTGGTTCGGTTTGGTTTGGTTTGGTTTGGCTTGGCTTGGCTTGGCTTGGTTTGGTTTGGTTTTGCTTGGCTTTGTTTGCTTCGGTTTTTGTTCTTAATGGAAGGTTTTTAGGCTTTGTTATCCCTATTATTTTGGAATTTCACACTTAGACCCTTTCAAGTGACTCTTTTTCATTCTTTTTTCTAGAATTTAGTAGGAAATTTCAAACTAGGAATTTATTTTCTTCAATTTTGAGTAATTTTCATGTATCATTTCTGAGGTGGTATTCTTATAATACTTTTCTTTATTCTTTCCAGTACTATGATCAATCAGATGTTGAGCATTCTGTGATTTTCCAACATCCTGTCCTGTTTTCCATTTTCTGCCTTTTAATTGTTTTTCTGAGGGGATTTTCTCGATGATTTATGGCTATCTTTTTACCGACATTATGTCTTTCTACTATTCTGTTTTAATTCTGAACTGTGTATTTTCTTCTCAAAGTCTCTCTGTCTCTGTCTCTCTCTCAATCTCTTTCTCTCTCTCTCTTTCTCTGTCCTGCCTGCTCAGCTTTCCGTTACTATCGCAAAATGCCTGAGGCAAAACAACTTAATGGAGAGTTTTATTTTGGTTCACAGTCTCAGAGATTTTAGTCCATGGGCAGCTGCTTTGGGGCTTGTGGTTATGCAGAAGCATCATGGCAGAAGAGTGGCAGTGGAAACTGGTTTACCTTATGGTGACTGAAAAGTAGAGAGAGAACAAAGGAACTAGGAACAAGATACAGCTTGGAACACAGGAAGTGATGATCTACTTCCCCTAATGAAGCCCAACTTCCTATAACTTCTGAATAAAGTAGTGAATGCCTTGACAGATTACTCTACTGCTGAGATCAGAGCCCTCATGACCCAGTCATTTCCCAAAAGCTCCAGCTCTGAACATTGCTTCACGGGGGACCAAGACCTCAATGTATGAGCCTTTGAGAGTACGTTTATCTCCAGACCACCACACGTACTCAATATATTCTTATTTTGTAATGTGCTTTCCTCTCCAAGGATATTGCTTTTATTTTGTTCTGATTTTTGTTTGTTTCTTACATTGTCCTGGATTCTTCTTAGTCTCTCTTTTTTTTTTTTTTAATTTTCCTGTGTGGTCTTTTTTTCAATGTTATACTTTTATACAGTTTTATTGTATGCTCCTAGACTTTGGGGGGGGGTAGAGATAAAGGTGTGTATTCAGTTTGTGATGTTTAATCAAGAGTTCCTCAGTGGTATTGTGAATCCAAGAGGGAAACCTGCATTGTGCAGTGAATGATGTTGGAAGAAGTTGGTAAAAAAACGCAACTTTTTATGCACCACTTCCTAAATAAATATTTAAAAATTTAAAGCTAAAAGAAAAATATATTAATATATTGATTTAATCTTATGATTGAGGAGCTTGTAACACATAATATAAAACCCACAAAGAAAAAGTTAATAGATCTGAATAAAGTATACAATTTCTGAATGACAAAATAAAATGACATAAAATACTAGACATTTGTTTCTAATATATATATGGTAAAGGATTAATGTCCTTAAAACATAAAAAATATTTTGTCACTAAGAGAGAAAAAGAAAAGAAAGTAATTGTAAAAGAGACAAAAAACAAAGCATGTTTTCCAAATATAAAAATCATAAAAAGAATAATTAAAACTCTGACAGTCTTTGTAAACATTAAGTCTCAATTAAAACCATAAACTCATTTTCTTTTCTTTTCTTTTCTTTTTTTTTTTTTTTTGTCTTTTTGAGACAGGGTCTCACTATGCAGTTCAGGCTGGCCTTGAGCTCACTTTTGTAGCCCAGGCTGGTCTCGAACTCACACCGATCCTCCTGCTTCAGCCTCCCGAGTGCTGGGATTACAGGCATGCGCCACCACGCCCGGCTTATAAACTCATTTTCTTTAAGGACAATACCTAATAAATGAAAATGGCACAGGTAGCTTCTTAGTCTCACAAAAATTAAACTTGACTCAACTTTCTTTAAGGCAATGTGGCAATCTGTATATTAATCACAATTTAGCAAGGCTATATATTAAACTTTAAATATATAATCTATTCTATATAAACAGTCATTCAAGTTCTAGAAATTTCTCCTTGAGAAATTATAAAGAATGTGTGCATCGATTTTTGCTATAAAAATATTAACCACAGCACTGTTTATAGTAGGGAAAAGAAGATAAATCTGAACAACTGCAAGTTGATAAAATAAAACACAGTCTTTCAGAATATTGGTGCTGAATTTTTTTGATACAAGACATTGGCTATATATTGCAAGTGAAACCAATAGAATTTTAAAATTTTGTGTAGAACATAAGATGTACTCATGTAGGGACACACTGTGTCCATTTACACACAGAGGAATGTTCTGGAAAGAAGCTCATGAGACAGTCCTTCAGGGATTATCTCTTAGTGGTGAGATGAGAGAGGATATTTTTCCTTTAACTTATCATTGTTCTTTCAATCTTCTACAATGAATGTATATTTTTAATTACTAGAGATAAAAACAAAAACTTTTAATAGATCTAACCAAGAATAATAAGAGAAACATGCTTAGGAATAAACTTAAGAAGAAATGTGAAAAGCTACATGAAATAACTTCAAGAAGAAAAATAAAAGATGCTTTAACTAGAAATTCTATGACTATCATGTAACTGGCAGGAAGTCACAGTTTTAAAAGGATAATGTTTCAATTTACATTGAAATAATTTTTGTTTTGTTTTTTTTAATGAACTCCCTGGGATGATTGAGTGTGTAGGGAAAATGAAACTTACATACTTTCAGTGAAATTTTATATTCATATTGCCTTTTTGGAAGACAATTTCATAAAATTTAATAAAAGCCGTAACCTTTGAATCAATATTCCCTCTACTAGGAACCTGCCTTAAGGAAATAATTGAAGACATGTACCAAGATTTAGTTATTAAATCAATAATTTTATTATAAATGAAGCAAATAACCTATGCTACACTCATTAGATCCATTGATTGCCTAAATTATGCTATGTCCAAAGAGTGTAATATCGTCAGAAATTTGAAGAGATTTTGTAGAAGACACATATCAAGAAAACAGAAGCCCAGCCAAGTATTTCAGATAGACACAGGTCATTCAAGAGCGTCATGACACGTAGTGGAGCCCTGCGAGGAGGAGTACAGCGCAATCCCTCATCCCTCAATTCTAGGCTTGCCTAGGAACTGGTGGTCTGGTACGTGAGGTTCAGGCTGATGAATATACTGGAAAAAAAAAGCCAACTGTTACAGCATCATGAGACTCTAAAGGCAGAACATTAAGAGTTTTAAAGTGCAAGATTCTAAGGCATTGATATTTTCGTCAATAATCGCGTATGTTTCTACTGGTGTGGAAGCACCAGGAGAGCTTATTCAAGGTATTTCAGACATACTATCAACACTCACTGATTTGGAAAAACATGTGATTTCAATTCTTGCTGTTGCTAAGGGCTCTTGACTGACAATCTGCATTGCTATGAACTCACACTGGAGCAATGGGATGCAGGAGTAGCTGCGGATGCTGACGGTCGTAACTTCCATGTTCCTTGCTAAATTACAAATTCGGTTAATCTCCACTGGCAAATGAATTCATGCTTAATTGTACTTCTCTAACTTCACATATTTTGTACCAGGAACGAGAGTCACACATTAGAGCAGTGGTTCTCAACCTGTGTGTCTCAACCCTGGCAGGGGTTGAACGACCAAAACACAGGGGTCCCCTAAAGCCATTCCGAATCATAACTGTAGCAAAATTACAGTTTTGAAGTAGCCACCAAAATTATTTTTTGGTTTGGGGTCACCGCAACATGAGGAACTGTGTTGTGGGGTCATGGCATCAGAGAGGTTGAGAACCACTGTTAGAGGCTTCTGATGTGATGTACAAGAGCAGAAGCGGATCCAAGAAGTTTCTCCATTTGTAACAATGCAAATACGTAGGTGCATCTACAGACCTTCTGCAGTTTATATCAGACAATCATTTGTATCAGTGAGGAGGTTCTGGATCACCCTACCAGTGGCAACTCCTTAGAGATGTGAGGGTGTTGAGGAGTTGATACATTAGCCCAGAAAAACGTCTCACTGACTTAGATAAAACAGAATGGAAAGGAATTCTAGTAGAGGAAAATCAATAGCATTTAGTTTAAGATAAAACTAATTAATGAATATGGTCCTTCAACAGAAAGCCTTTCTTACAGAAATAAGCTAATCTGGTGGGAGCCCAGGTCTAGCAATTTAGAGAGCTGATCCAGCAGGTCAAGAATGAAGGAATCTCTAACAATAAGTACAGGCTTGGTGTGTGTGTGTGTGTGTGTGTGTGTGTGTGTGTGTGTGTGTGTGTGTGTATGTGTGTGTGTGTAAATTTCGCATCTATTTCTAGATTCTCATCATCCCTATTAAGGAGAAAAGTAAAGACCAAGAAAGAAATATCAGCAACTTAATTTACTCTATATTTTGCAGCTTTTATGCAGAAGTGTTTTTTAAAAGTTAAAATTCCTTACTTTTTTTTAAATTCCTGGCACCACTACCACAATTTACAGGGCAATATACCTGATGTAATGAAAAGAAAGAAAAAGACGAAGCTACAATAGATAAAAGGCCTCAGGAATATACATCTAATTGACACTACATCGCATTAGTCAATAGCTGCACTTTTGCAAACTGCGGCTATGACAGTCCTGAACGAGATGGGTTTCCGGTTGAATCTGCAGTAACTTTTCTGACTATGGATCATCGTTCCTTCCATGGCAGATTTTTATAGTTCCTCTAATGCATTTGGGACAACTGTGTCGAGGTAACCTGCAGCTTCCCTGACAGCTCCTCGTTCTCTCTCCTGATAAGAACTGGAGCCCTTTTCTGTCATTTTTAAAAACTTTGCGCTACATTATCCAGCACTTCCACCACCCCATCTACAAGCACCGCCATAGCGACTGCCAGAGCTTCTTCCACCAAAACTGCCCCCCTTCATGGGTCCATAATTTAACTGCTGTTGTCCACTATTATTTCCAAAACTCAGACCACCAACAAACAGCTTCCTCAACTGCTCTGGTTCCTTTGGATCATGGCCCTTCTCCCTCCTCTGGCAGTGACAACGACAGCTGGATTCAAGCTGAGGGCGATCTACAATTTGAGACTGGACTCCACTCTTCCAACTTGAGTCCAATATCAGAAATATTTTTCAGTATTTATTAGAAGAAAAAAAAAAACTAGTCCTGCAATGTTGTAAGTTCACCTAGAAGGAAAGAAGGAAGAAAGGGATGGAGGAAAGGGGTGGGGGGAAGAAAGGAAGGGAGGGAGACAATTGATTTACTACACACTAGGGCTGGTACCAGGTAGATGTATGCAGGGAAACTCAAATTACAATTTCTTTTCTTATTTCTTGTTTTCAAATTGAAATTTCATCCAAACTCAAAATCTAGGATTTTGCTTTTTCTATTTTTAGGTGAAAAATAATACATTGTTAAATAGCATCATATGGCAGATCTGGGCTTTCACCTAGATCTGGATGACTTCAGAACTTGTGCCTCTTCCACTCTGCTATCCCCAGAGTTGTAAAGCTAAGCCCACAGCTGCACACTGGTGTGGGCAGGGAAACGGAGCTCTCTGCGGGGAGGAGGCTCAGGTAGGGTCACACTGGAACAGCTGAGGAATTCATCAGAAGAGGTGCTTCAAGAGAATTTTGTGGCCCTATGTAATATCACTAGAACTCAGGAAGTTTAGGAAATAATGGTCCAAAAGTCTATGATTAGGAGTGACATGGATGACCAGATAGACAAGTAGATTAGTGGATCAACTTATAAATAGATTCATGAGTATACAGAATTTGGGGTGAGGATAATTGTACAGCATCTGATCAGTGAAGAGAAAACTAAGCCTGAAGGTTATCTGAGCAGAAAAAGACACAGACAAGGCCTTCTATCACGTTACAGCCAAATAACAACTCCAGAAAAGTCAAGACCTGCAGGCAAGAACAGAACTGTAAAACTGCTAGCAAAAACATGAATAGAGTATCTTTTGAACCTTGAGGATAGAAAACGTTTAGCTACAACATTAGGAAGGAATGACCTTAAACAAGACTCATAAGTTGAACTATGTTAAAATTAAGAGTTGCTGTTCATTCAGGACAATCATGAAAAAGAAAAATGACAAGTTAGAAACTGGGAGATCCCAGTCATGGTGAGGAACATGCGTTTCAGGCCAGCCTGGCCAGTCCAACATGAACTGCATAGGGAGACTTTGTTTCAAAAAAAAAAAAAAAAAAACGAGAGAAAAAAAAATCTGAGAAAGATATTTGCAATGCACATAACTGACAAAGGAATAGTATCGAAGGTACATAAAGAATCCCCATAAATCAATAAGAAAAGAAGTTCATTCTAAAAATAGGCAAAAGCTACGAACAGGCATTTTTAGAATGAAATGTAGCTGATATGCAGGTGAAGATATGCTCAGTACAAGTACTGGTTTTGGAAATGCAAATTAAAGGCCCCCAATACTATTTTATACCCATTTAATTGGCTAAGAATAACAAAACTAACTCCAAAAAAAAGATATAGATAGCCTTCGTATTGCTGTGGGAGTAAAGTCACACAACTACTTTGGAACATAGTATAATATTATCTCTTAAGGTTAAACAGACATTACCTTATGACAGATTACTTTTCAGCATACCTCAAGAGAAACTCTTGCGTGTCTACAACAGGATGACTACTTCTGGGACTATACTACTCACTAGAACAAAAACGTGAAGTGATCCTAAAATATGTCAGCGGGGGGGGGGGATGAATACAATGTGTTATGTTCTCACAATAAATAGCCTATCATATATCTTGAAAAATAAACTACTGCAACATACAATGTTATGAGAAGTCTCAAAAGTCTTCCCAGTGTACAGCTCACATAATGCCATTGCATAAAGCTGAAACAACAAAAATTATGTACATACCAACACATACATGTCTATAGAGACATAGTTGTACACATACACACAAACTGTTATGAATATATGTGAAAAAGACAGTACATGAATCAAGTGCGCAACAGTAGAATGGAATGTGGGGGGCCATGTGTGATCATAAGTAGGTCATTACTTTCATTGCAATTTTGAGCTCTGGCTTCATTAATGTCTACTACAGAATAAAAAGTGGTCAATAAATAAACATTGGGCCGCTCATGGACCAGTGGTGAGACTGTGTCATGAGCCAAGGACAAGCACTGACCTATTTAGTCATAAGTAGGGAGGAGCAAAGAACACCTTTGCTCTCTTTACCGATCTCTGGAGCATCTCTACCCATAGAACTCTAGGATGATGCACCTGGTCCATAACTGAACGATGTGGTGCAGTAGAGACGCCATATGAGACACCCACAGTGTGGCCAGTGCAACGGAGGAAGTGAGCTCTCACCTCTATCTATGTGAATCAATAATTAGACAGAGACAGTGTGAATGACTTTCTGCAGGGGAAGAAAATAAGTGATGTTCAGGGACCAGTCAGCAAGTCGACCTATCCTAAGTACACAGTTCTTACTAGGAAGTAGCTAAAATTAAGGTTGACCAAAGAATCAGCTACTAAGGCTGTGGGACAGCCAGTTATCATTTCCAGAAGTTTTCTTTCCTCTTCTCATCATTCTACTCCAAGGAGAAGGGTAAACATGTCCATCCCACAAAACTAAACAGCCTGCTTCCCATACTCATGCATTTTTTTTCTTTCTCCCTCCTCATCCCCCACATCAGGGAGTGAGCCAGAGTCCTCACAGCACAGCCTCTTATTTATTATTTGAATAAAGCCTAAGACTACATGGTAAATGTATTTACCTCCTCCTTGTTAATGGCATCATTCAATCACAGTTTAGTAGCTTCCAAGTGAGAAGATTAGAAGTGTCTGGGGATTTGCTCAGTCAAACCAGGAAATGTGGGGGTTTTAGTTCAAACAGGGTTTGAAGGAAGCTGGTAAGCAACAGCTGAGAAGATGAAAGATCAGCTCAACGCCTCCCTTTGAAGTCAAGACTACTCAGACTGTGAGTATAACAATGTTCGTTACTGCCAGGCTTCCAAGTGGCTGTTCCTGACGCATGCTTTAGAATGTATCATAAAATCTATAAAAATATCAACGAGATGCTTTCAAGTGACACAAAACAGCTAGAGTGCCCTATTTGCAGGGACACTGCTGTTTAAAGGCAATTTGCTGGATTGCTTTCCATCTGGGAACACCACAGTAAGTGCCTTCCTCTCTGCCTCCTCCTCCTGGCTCCCCTCCCCGCCTTTCTTGCTCCCTGCCCAACTCCAGCCCCAAGTAGAAACTAAGATTTTTTTTTTTAATGTTTCATTTCTGCTTCCTTTGAGGGCCAGGAAGAGAAAATGAAGCTTTTCTTGGCTTATTTCTCAACTCTCCTAAGAGATTCAGAGACAAAAAGATTGCTCTGGGAAAATAATAATGCCAAATGAGCATTAAAATAATAAATGGGTTTTCTGGAAATTAGGTTCTCAGAGGTCATGCAATTAAAAGTTAGGAGGAAAACACACCTCAGGTTTGATTGGAGGAGACAAGCGAGGTTCGGGGCAAATATTTCCACCATACTTAAAGTTTCATTGAAGGTTTGAAACATGAGAGCTGGTTGATTAATCTATTTGCATACTTGTAGGGCTTGATAACAAGCCAGAGTGCGGCATAATTTCATAGGCTCTGATTATTAATAATAACGTGGAGCGTGATTAGGGCTGTGAATATCTAGGGGTCACAGCGGGGCACCAAGCTAACGTGAGTCAGCAGCACAACGTTATTTGAAAAATAAGAAACAGAGGCTTTGAGCCGCCTGAGGAGATGCGCGGATGCCTTTTATTACCACGAATATGGATCTATTAGACTTTATCACCACAATTTAAATCAAGGAATTTATTTCCTGTAGACTAGCCTCAGATGGGCTTTATAAAGCAGCATGTGTTTCAGGAATTGCACTTTCCTCCACACGAGGTTTATTCATGGGCCTCCCAATACAATCCTTAATTCAAAGAACTAGGAAGAACCTCTGAGTGTTTCTATGGAAAGCTGTTTTCTGTGGTGATAGTAGCACCGAATAATCAGAGGAGACTCCGCAGCCCCAGGAAACCGAGACGTGCGGGCTGAGGCTCTGGTCTCAAAGATCCTCTTCTGCCTGTTCAGCGTTTTCAACATGAGAGGCCACAAAAATCACTTTGGTCCTAGGCTAGTGTTATGGTTTGGATTCGAAATGTTGCCCCAAACTCATGGAACAAGGGATGATTGTCAACTGATGATCATTTTGGAAAATGATTTCATCACTAGGGCTCTAATTTCAAGTGGATTTGTCCATAAATGACATCATACTTTGATGATAATATGGGGATATGGTGGAAACAGGGCAACCCCGGTTCAGAGGAGCGGGCCCTGGGGTCATGACACTGGGATTATTCTGGACCTCAGCCCCTCCTCCTTCAATTCTTTTCTCTTCTCTCTGCTTCATGTACCATGAGTTAAGCAACTCTGCTCTACCATGCCCTCTGCTTTCCCCTGGGAGCCAAATGGGGCCCACTGACCATGGACCAAAGCTGTGAGGTAAAATGAGTCTTTTTCCTCCTTAAAGGTGTTGGTATCAGCTATTTCATCACAGTGGCGGAAAGCTGACCAACACAGATACACAGCCAGCGCACAGCAAGAGGAGAGAGTTCCACATCCAGCTCCGCAATGCCGAGGATTTGACAACCTAACTCAACCAGTTCTCTCCATGACATTGAAGAGCCATGTTGGAATTGCTGTGTGTCACACCAGTGAGTGTTTATGAAGGAGTAGAAGCAGAGCAACATTTTAGGCTGAGATGCTCAAATCGATTAAACCATAGCTTATGTCTTCATTTGAAGAAATATTTTTGACATGTTTCCTTGGCTCCAGAAAAAGCAGAACAGGACAGCCTTAGAATGACTATAATGTTCTGCTAGTGATGTGACCATACACATACACACAGTGCCCAGCTGAAGGTTCAGTCCAGCTCGCACCACCAGGGTCTCCAAAAAAACCTTCTAAGAAAATATTCTGCACCCAGCATGTACACAAAGGCTGGCACTAGAGGCCTTTCAGTTCTGCAGGTCCGTGATCAGATCATTGAATATATTCTTTTAGACCACTAAGCTCTTTTGTCAAACTTAAAAGATAGCAGTGACTGGCTCCAACTTTTGATCAAATTTAAAGTTTGTTTATATGGGATGTTATGGTAGCATTTCTCTTCAATAGATTACAAAAGTCTTTCTTCAGTATCCATCTTTGTTGTCCTTTTGATTTCTTCTGCTGACATAGAAAGACACCCATCATCTTCCCTCCTGAAAGGTGAGGTTTGCATACCTCGTCTTGGGTCTCACTAGGCTCATGACCACTTGACCAACAAAATACGGCAGAAGGGATTCTGTGTTCAGCCTTAATGAGTTGACAGTTTCCATTTCCAGAGTAATCATCCATAGTGCTGTGAGGAAACCAAAACAGCCTGATGGAGGCGCTTACACAGAGAACCAAAGCCCTCAGCCAGCCACCTACCCAGATCCAGCACCAATGTGCCAGTCAGACACAGATGGCTCAGTCTCACTGATCTCTGACCAAATCATGAGGCCACAAACAACAGGGTCATCTTGTGGACATCAGTTGGGCAGCAATAAATACGGACAATGAGTGGTAGTGATGTGTTAGGGTTTGTGTATATGCGCACCCCCAAAGCTTCATGCAGTCATGGGGCAGACTTCTCCAGTTCGTGGTTAACTCATGATCCATTGGGATTATGGGTGTGAGTGTGACACCCAGCCTGGGCTGGAAAGCCTGAATGCAGCCACTGTTGATGCTACGCCTCCATTCTGCTCTCTGCTGTTTGCCTCTGCCATGAAAGGATGCTCTCTGCCATGGGCCACTCTGTCTTGGAGCCAACTGATCATGGACTGAAACCTCTAGTAACTGTGAGCTAAATAATCCTTTCCTTCCTTCATCTTGAGAGTCGGGTATTTGTCCCAGCAATGAGAGAAGAGTAACTGAGACATGATAATAATGAAGATAATAAATCCAATATTTGGTAAGCACTTGTCAAGTTCCTGGGATGGTACAAGTTATATTCTCCATATGAGTTTTTTAATGTTCACAACAAAGCAAAGTCAGCCATGTTTCTTTCCTGTATGCAGGTGGAGACTGGAGCTTCATGAAACAAATATCTGGCCTAAGTTTATAGAGCCAGAAGGTGGGAGAATTGGTCACCAACTCAAATGTGCTGGTACTCCTGCTCATACCACACCACTCACATCTTGCTGTCCTTGAGGCTGTATCCTGAGTCACTCCACCTATGACCTGTCTGTAAAAGGTGCCCCACTGAGTTTTAACAGTTCTGACTTCTCCTGAACCCCATCCGATCTCTCCAAGGACATAGTCGCTGTGCTCTTGGATCTCCTGCCTCTGTGTGACCTCTAAACCTCACAATTCTTACCTTTATAGTGTGATTCATTTGTTTGCTTCTGTCTCCTGCCTGGGCTATGAGGGTCTTGTGGGAAATGGAGTGGACCTTATTCTTCTCGTATCTTTGGTACTTCAGACCAGCTGGGTTCCCCTCCCCCAAGTGCAGTGTCAGAGCCACACCTGGCCTCCTTTCCTTGACCAAGCAACTCTTATGGATAACGTCAGTGGGCCACACAATAAGCAGAGTCAACAGACAGGGCGACAAGCACCGTGGATGCTAACACACCTGCTCCAACTCCTCCAGCCCACACTGGGCCACATGCTTGAGCTCACTTTTAGCCAGAGATAGGTGCTATACTTATATCAGTAAGACATATCCCTTAAGCTACCAATATGGCAGACCCCTTAAGCTAATGTATGGTCCCCAAGAAATTTTTCTGTTCTCAAATTGGCAAAAGGAAATTAAAGCCCAAACCAGTGCCCACTATATTTATATTCAAGGTCTTTCATAGCCCATTCCTCCTACCCAGTCCAGTCTTTCACTATGCTGCTCTCTAACTCATTAGCAGATGCCTTTTCTTGAGACAGATACCACAACCTCCGCTGAGGGTGCTTCTTGAAGCCTGGAATATCTTCTGCCCTCCTTCCTGGGCATACTCTATCTCTTTAGAGAACTCAGCCCTACTACTCCACCCACTGCTATTTCTCCTGTAACAGTAAACACCACTTACTCAGCTGACTAATGACACTTGAGATACGCAGGGACCTTATAATTGACCTGCCAATAACTTAGTTCAGCATTTCCTAAAGGTAAGACACACCAATCCCTGCTCTGTGTGTCCCCAAACCTCCCCCAAAATGACAGAAGAATTTGTCAGGACTCTCCATATATGTTGCAATCTCTCCTGGTTATTAATAACATTAGTTAACATATTAAAATCTCTGAGAAGATTTTAAGGAAATTATCAGGTTGAAGATGTCAATAATACACACAATAACTACTTTTATTATATTATAAATACAAAGCAGAGTCATGAAACAAATGGGTATAACTAATAAGATTATAAATAAATTAGTAGAGTTTCAAATATTTGTTTGTTTGTTACAGGGTATCACTATTTCACTAGGTAGCTCAGACTCGTAGTGATCCTTCTGTCTCAGGAAACATGTGTTACTCGGGATCAAATCTGGTCCTTGAACTTGCTAGGTAGACCACCAAGCTATCTCCTCAGCCCAAATTGTAGTTTTTAACAAGATATTATCTTTATTTAGATGAATTTGACTTAATGTTATTAAAATTGATATTTCCCAAACACCTGTAGTTGATTAATATTAGTGTTTCTGATTACTCATATTAGAAAATAATGAGTTAGGTTCATTGTATAACTTCAGTGACTGAGACTCAGCTGGCCAGTGGCTTGCCCGTGCTCACACAGCAGCTTGGATAGAATGGAAGGAGTTCCAGAAAGTCAGACTCGTTGTGCCTTGTGACCAAGTGTTTGAATGCAGGGAGCCACAGAACGTATGGAACATCAAAGTCCCCGTATTTTAAACGAAGATTGTAGTAATACCTGCTTCTTAATGATCAATGAGGTCATATGTAAAATGTAGGTTATTTCATTTATAATTCCATACAAATGTAATTTTATTACATCCACAGAGCAAATCTTGACTCTGCAGGCTTCTGATCCAATGCTGAGGGCCCTACACCACCCTGGTTTCTGACCTGGACCTTCACTTGGTCACTCCTTTGCTGCCTTACTGGCGATGTTGCCACATACCTGTGCCTGTGCTACCCTGGGGTCCTCCTCCGTGTCTCTTTGGACCCGTGGCATCACACAGCAGGGAGAGCACAGTGGACAGAGCTGCTCATCTCATGATTGCCAGGAAGGGTGCGGTCCTAATGGAGCCCTGGAGGCCAAGTCTCCAGGGACCTCCTCCCTCTAGCATGGCCCCAACCCCTCAAAGCTTCCATCACCTCCCAAAGCCCCCTGAATTTCAAATCCACAAATAGGTTAATCTACTGATGAGTCCAGGACTTCTACACTCAAATCGCCTACCAAGGCCTCTTCTCTAAACACTGCTGTACTTGGAGTAAAGCTTTCAACCCATGAACTGCAGGAGACACTTCAAAGTCAAATGGTAATAGTCTCTATGCCATCAGGACTCTGAATCCTTTCAAGATAGCTGATGCTTCTTCAGCTTCCATCACTTCTTCAGAACACTGTGCACAGATTTCTCTACATGGTAAGCATTTGGGAAACAATAAAGAAATGCCACATGGTATTCAGTATAAGGAAAGCCCACTGGAAAGTGATATTCAGCATAAAGAAAGCAAAATTTTCAGAAGCACAGTAATTTCTTCTGCCAGAGTGCTAAGAAAGAAATGCAGACCATCCAGGGCTTTAGGAGAGAGAGAATCATTCAGAGCAGTTTCAAAACAACCAGACAACAACTTAAAGCTTTGAGAAAAAAGGCTTAGTAGCTGAAGGTTTTGAAAGGCAGGAAGGGCAAAAGTGATGAGAAAAGAGAAAGAACAGAGACGGTGCTTTTATAAGGAAGGAAGGGAAAAAAGTTAAAGGGGGGAGGATAGGGGGGAAATCAAGGTGTGTCTTGTACAGTTACCAATTCCCTGTGATAAACATGATCATCATGCATACCTAAACTGTATCAATAAACTTTGTTATGCTGGAGAGGCTGCAGGGAAAACGGAAGCCTTCTCCCTTGGTGGTGGGAATGCAGATTGGTGCAACCATTATGGAAGTCAGTGTGGAGGATTCTCAAAAACCTAGGACTGGAAATTCCATTCAATCCAGCTATTCCCCTTCTGGGAATTTTCCCAAAAGAACTGAAAATATGATATCATAGGGACATATAAGCGCACATGTTTATAGCAGCACAATTTGTGAGAGCCAGATCTTGGGAACAACCAAAATACCCAATACCTGAGAAATGGATGAAAAATGATGTGGTATTTTTATACAATGGAGTATAACTCAGCTATAAAGAAAAACAAACTCGAAGCCTTGTTAGCTAAGTGGATGCTACTTGAGGCTATGCTCATAAATGAAATAAACCAGACCCACATGTGTAAATATCATATTGTCCCCCAAGTTTATGAACTCAAAAGTAGAAATAAAACCTGAAAGGTGTAATAGACACAGTTAAATGGAAGGTAACAGAACTTAAGGATTAAACAACAAAGAGAGAGAAAGGAGGAAAGAAAGGAAATAAGGTATAGACAAAACCACATATGTATATATACAAGATGGCGAAAGCAATTGTCCTAAGAATTTTCATGAGTTTGTTGAAAACAGCAGTTACTGGGTAGAATTCTCACCCCGACTAAGCCTGATATCTGTGAACTAAGCAACTACATTGAGAACAGCAGTGTGTAATACTAAAACCATGCTTGGAATATCTGTCATCTTGGTCTTCTAAACGTGCACCATTTCTAATGTCATATCAATTATTATGCTCATTTGAAAGTAAATTTTTTTCAAAGAAGGTAATAAAAGAAAATGAGATATAGTCTCCCTAATATAAGTACTTTAAAGAAGAAAACAAGAACTTAAGGGCATAACACAGCTGAATGTGTTATGGATTAAACAACGAAGTGACTGGAAGCAGACAAAGCAGAGAACATCAATAGCAAAACCATACACTTATGTACACAGGATGAATCAGACATTGGTCTCAAGAACCTTCAAAAGGTTCAGCATATT
>PVJA010019657.1:0-38029 GCA_004027025.1 Myocastor coypus | reverse complement strand
ATAAAGAAAGAAAGGAAAAAAAAAAAAAAAGAAAACCAAAATTAAATAACAATTTAAGAATATATGTAGTCCATATGACCCCAATATTGGATTCAAAGATACAAATTGGCAGAAAGTAAAATAGTAAGCTGGGTGCGGTGGCACACGCCTGTAATCCCAGAAATTGGGAGGCTGAGGCAGGCAGATCAATGCAAGTTTGAGACCAACCTGGGCTACAAAAGTGAGCTCAAGCTCACCCTGAACTGCATAGTGAGACCCAGTCTCAAAAAGACAAAGACAAAGAAAAAAAAAGTAGAAGAATGGGAAAAGTTCAAGTGACATCATTAATGTCAAAAATACAGATTTATTAAAACAAAAAAATTACGAAGGTTAAGAGGAACATTACATAACGACAAAAGTGTCAATCCATTGGGGAGATATACTATTTAGGAAGCATGAAGGTACAATAGACAATGAAGAAAAATATGAAAAAAAAATCTAGAGAATTACAAGAAGAAATACACATTTTTTTCAAGAGTAATAGCTAGGTGTGGGGATACAGCATAGCAGCACAAGTGCCTGCTTGGCAAGCACAAGGTCCTGAGTTTGATTCCCGGTACCAAAATAAAAAAGTATAATAACTAGAAACTTATTCTTTCAATAATAAATACAACCAGTAGGCAGACAACTAAATACCTGAATTAAACTATAAATGAAATAGACCTAACAGACATCACCACAGCATTTTATACCTGAACAGCGGGTATATTCTTCTTAAGTGGACCTTGACCATTCTCCAGATTACACTACCATCTATACCATCAAACAGACATCAGTAAATTTAAAGGGACAAAAAAACATACAAAAATGCATGTAACATACATGTATGTTGCATTGTATGTATGCAACTTCAAAGAAACAAGAGTAACAATGGAAAATGGAAATAAATCTGGAAAAAACAGATCAGAGCTGTGAAAATTAAATAGTGTCTTCTTAACCACTGGGTCAAAGAATAAATGAAAATGGGAATATTCAAATAACTGCATGACACATAAAAAAGTTATGAGATGTAGCTAAAATAGAGCTTAGAAGAAATTTTCTATTTGTAAGTGTCTACATTCAAAAAGAGGAATCTTAAATCAATACATATCTGTCTTGACATAACAGCAAATCTACAAACTAAATCCAAACCAAGCAGAGGAAAGGAAATAATAAAAAGTTGGACAGAGATCAGTGAAATCATGAGTAGAAAAACAAAGCAGGGAAATAAAATTAAAAGGTCCCAGGGATGTACCTCAGTGAAATATCCTTGAATTTAATCTAACTTCAGTAGCACTACTATCAGACACACACTTAGAAGGGTCTTGCTTCAAGGCAGGTGTTCTGTATTTTTATTGCCTACCACATTTTCCCCAAAAGTGGATCCCAGTCGTAGAACTACATAGAGGAAAAGTTGCATTATTGCCATGATTGATGAAAATTCTCATAGCAACCCTGTATCAAAGACCAGAGTAATTTTAAAAAGTGACCTCCATGAGCCAAAGAATATATGCATAATTTAATTTTATTTTGTCTTATAATTTATATCTTCTCTAGCAGCTTTGTACACACTAAGGTTTTAGCTTAGATTTTTTGCAAATCAAGAATGTGAAAAACAAATTTCTAAAAGTCAACCTGTCTAACCAGAGTAACCATCTCAGGGAACTCCATGGCCAGAGACTTGGACTTTTGGTTTATGAGACAGCTAGACAATGTGATACCCTAATTCTGTGAATGAATCTGCATGACTCCTATATTCAGACTGAAGCTATTTATGTTCAAGACAGATGCAAAAGATCATACCAAAAATTTGGAGAAATAAACTAAACTTTTACTATCACTTAACACTGAAGCACCTGAGTGACATATGCAGTGAATACAAATAAAACAGAAAAATAACATCTTGGAAAAATGAACTGAAATGAAAACCCATAACTGCAGAAAGCAAGACAGAGCTTGTGGTCTGAATCTATCATTGATGAACTTCCAAAAAGTTGTGTAGAAAATTATGACTCATAGTTTTTATAAGATAATATTTATAATGCCCAAAATTACTCTATGTATAAGAGTCAAAAAGATGCAACCAATTCTCCAAAGAAAAGTCAATTGGCAAATTCTACACCCTCTATGTTCAAATATTGGAATTGTCAAGCAGTTGAATGCAACATGTGGTAAATAGACCATAAATTAACTTACCAATGATTTCTTGCCTTCTAGTGTCCCCAATTTTATGTATTCTCCCCGCAGAGTTCAGGCAGTGCCAGACTGATTTTAATCAATAGAACATGGCATAAATAATGGGATGTTGATGTTAATTATGTTACATTATGTGGCAAAGGAAAATATGTGTCATTCCAGTGAGCATGCTACAAAAGACTCTCTAAAATGTTATGTTGCATGTGATAAATACATATAATTTTATCCAACTTCAAAAAAATAATAGAAGTATTATGAATTATTTAATAAGACCTTATCAAAAAAGTCTGTTTTATCAGAGAGTTTTTTCCTAACCTTAAACAAACAAGCTACTATAATCTGAACTGCCAAAGGAGAGGCCCACGTGATGGAGCTTCTGTAGCTGAGAAGTTAAATTCTTTTTTTTTTTTTGAGACAGGGTCTCACTATGCAGTTTAGGCTGGCCTTGCGCTCACATTTGTAGCCCCCAGGATGGTCTCAAACTCACAGAGATCCTCTTAGCTTAACTGGCTGAATACTGGGATTATAGGCCCCAAACCCTGGGCCACACACTGGGTGTCCCCATCTGGGGCCTAGAGGGCATGTGAGGCTGAATTAAATTTTGTTAGCAATCATGGATGGTTTGGGAGAAGACTGAGCTTCAAGTGACAGTGCAGCTAGGCCATGCATGTTCAGGCTCCTGAACCACTGAAAATGGGAGACAATAAGTATGTGTTGTTTTACATTGCTGAGCAAGTGCAATTTGTTATATAGCATTGAAAAACTAATACACAACTAATAGAATTATCCTATATGCAATACATATAAACTAAATATACTTTAAATTAATTAAAGAATATAGCTTCAACAGAAAAGGAACCAAACATCAATTTTAAAATTTAATAATATATGATGCAAAATTTTTTAAAAACAACTAGATGGGTTCATTAATAGTAAACTGGAAGTGGAAATGACATAGAAAAGCCATAAATTTTAAGATAGATTAATAGAGATTACTTAGTAACAACATAAAAAATATTTAAAAAGTAACAAATGCTCAGAGACCTATGAAACATCCCAAGTTATAATTTTCATGGCATTGGAAGCGCAGAAAGAGAAGTGAGAATATAAAATACACTTAAAGATATAATGATTGAATGTTCCTCAAATATAGAAAATAAACTACCATGAAGACCTCCTCACTTCAGGGGTTCAGCACATAGGCCTGGGCCAGCAGATGCCTTTCCTTCTTACTTGGACTATTTCTCCAGCACAAGGTTACAAGAGCTACTGTACCTGACTGCACACCCTCCTCCTTTTTCATACCAGCTATAGCTAATTCCTGTGTGATAAGCACACAGCTTCAACATATCCTGTTACATCACTCCATGGCTGGTCATGGCTGCCCAGATATAATAAACTTACCTTGTTTCTCCTTTCCCACTAAAGGCTACGTGTAACACCATCAACCCCTGTGCTCAGCGCTGAGAATTAGCCTAATTCCTTTGAGCTAGTGCACTCAATAAAGCTCATTTCCCTCCACTTCTCCAGAGTGCTGTGATAAATCTAACATTGCAGTTAACAAAATGAGATAGAAGATATGAAACTCACAATCATGAGAAACAAAAAATACAGACATGACAATCAAAGTGATCAAAACCAAAGATTATTTTTTTTGAATGGAGAAAGTACCTTTCAAAAATTACACAATATTACATTAAGGAACAATCAAGTTTTCCCTCCCTTTCTTTTTTTTTTTTTTGCCTTTGGTACTGGGATCGAACTGAAGAACTTGCGCTTGCCAGGCAGAGGCTTGCACCACTGAGCAATCTCCCCGGCCCTTCTTTTTATTTTTCAAAGATAGGGTCTTGCTATATAGTTTAGGCTGCCCTTGAGTTCATGTATAATCCAGGCTAGTCTCAAACTCGAGCCTATCCCACTGCCTCAGCCTCCCAAGTGCTAGGATTATAGGTATATGTCACCATGCCCAGTTTATAATCAACTAAATATAGAATTTCTCATTATTCTTTTCATTTGCTTTTTGTTTTTCTACTATTTTGAGATAGGCTTTCATCAGATTGCTAAAACAGGCACGGAACTGATCATAATGCCTCATGCTCCTCATTTCTCTGATAACCAAAATACACGCCATTGTGTGCAGCTTTGATAAGTCTTACAAGAAACATGGACATCAGAATACAGTAGAAAACATATTTAACGGGCTAATCAAATATTAAGGCTGTTTAAAAAATGCAGTGAACATTTAAATTTTAAACAATTTATTAAAGGAAGGACACTGCCATTAGTTGGCCTTAAATTCAGCTAATCACCTTGAGCACACTTACCCCACTTGTGCTGTGACCTGGTGGAGTAGTTCTGGCAAGCCTTTTTGTGTCTTTAGTTGCACTTTTGAGGCTGCCTTGGTGCCTGAACTGATTCAAAACATTCGTCTTTTATGTCCATTTGACTTCATGGGGCCCGAAGTCCCACTGTGACAGATCCCATAATTAAAGTGAATGAGAACACACCATAACGTTCGGATTTGACAGAACATTTGATCAGTATGAGTGATCGCAGAATGTAGTGAACGTTTAAATTAGAAATTTTTATTACAGCAAAAGACACATCGCCATTGGTCTCTTACAAAATACTGTCACTTCAAACTTATCCCATCATTCTTGGCATTCTAGCTTTCACTGCAATACTCCTTTTTAGTTAAACATTCTCCATACTCTTTGATCACCTCTTGTTTTAACTCAAACTAGACTGTGAATTTTTTGGTATATGGACTTTATAATATATGTAGCAAAGTAAAAATATAACATAAAACAAAACCGCCAAAAATTAAGCTAAAATAAACTTTTCAAATTGTTGAATATTAGAAAAGGAAATAAACAAGCACAGGAAAAAAACGCTAAAGAAGCCAGTCAGAAAAAAAGATAATGAAATAGGCTGAACAAAGTCTAACATAGGAATAATTATATCAAATATAAATTCTCTACATGAACCCTATAAAAGATAGAAATTTTAAAAATTTTCTATAGTTCCTAACAAAACACAATGTTAAACATAAAGAAATCTGAGTCAAAGGAGGGAAAATGACAGACTGCACAGCTCTAAAACAAATTAACTTGAAAGGAATACATTAAAGATGAGGATTTCAGGACAAGGAATACTAGTAAGATTAATAGGGAAAACTACAAAATGATAAAAGGGATCGATTTTCCTAGCAATACTGATTATGTGTATTGTTAACAAGAGACTTAGAGAAAAATAAACAGCAAAAAAGCAAGTAGAGAAAATGACAATACCACATGGAAATTTTAACATTCATCTCTCGGCAATCAATAAAATAAGTAAGTTGGGAGCTGGGGAGATGGCTCTGAGGCACAAGTGCCTGCTGGGCAAGTGCAAGATCGTGAGTTTGAACCCCAGTCCCACAAAAAAATAAAATAAAATAAAATAAAATAAAATAAGTAGGCAGAAAGTCAGTAAGTGTATAGAACTGTACAACTTTACTGACCAATTTTATCTAATTGATATCCATAGACCACTCCACCCTGTAAAAGCAGGCAAACATGCAGTTATAGCATGTTATTGACAAAACCTGAAAAAGATTCTTTAAATGTGTTTTGAAAATCCACACAATCAAAGAAAAAAAGGGGGAAAAGAAGAAAAGAAAAAAAAAAAAGTAATGTGGATTTAGAAAGGTTAATGTTTAGTTGTTTGATCAATCTTATATACCTATATGTATTAATCTAAACTGATCCGATGATGAAAATATGTAATATAACCATTGTTAAATTTAAACAATAAAAGAATTGGAAAAAAAATTAAAAAAATAAAAAATAAAAAAATAAAAAAATAAAAAAAAAAAATCCACACAATATAAAATTTACCAACTTAGACAGTGAAAAAGGCATGTATCAATAGCATTACATGTATTAATACTTTTGTAAAATATATTTCTAGAACTTGAAAATGTAAACGATTATACTCATTGAACACCCATTACCCTTTGATTACTCCCCTAGTCCCTGGTACTCACTACTTTACTTATGTTTTCATGAATATAACTAGTTTAGATAATTCATATAAACAGAATCACAAAGTCTTTGGTTAGCTTATATCATTTAGGATCATGTCTTTAAGATTCACAAATGTTGTACCATATTCTTCCTTTTTAAGGCAGAATAGTATTTCAATATAGGTATGGTCCACACTTTGTTTAACCACCTAACAATATACATATGGGCTGCCTTTATCTTTGGCTTGATTAGTAGATATATATATATATATATATATATATATATATACATATATATATATATATATTCCTATATACATCTTCAAGATACTGTTTTTAATTCTTTAGTGTAAATATCTAGGAGTGGACTAGCTGTATCTCATGGTAGTTCTATTTTCAATTTCAAAACAACTTTCTTCCTATTTCCACAGTGGTCACACTGTTTGCACATCCCCATCAGTATTCTAGACATACATTTTAATTTCTCTGTATCCTTACCAATATTTGTTATTTTCTGTTTGCAAATAATAGTTATCCTGAAGTGTTTCACAAAGTTTTTAAGAATTGGAATCATATAAATGTTATTTAACCACAATGAAATTAAATTAGAAATCATAAAACTATGCCAAAAATCTTTATGTATTTGAAAATTAACAAAAACACATTTTAATAACCTTTGGATTGACTAGGGTGTAGCTCCGTGGCAGAGTGCTTGCCTAGCATATCTGAGCTACAGGGTTCAATCAACCATATGACAAAAATATATGACCTATGGGTCAAGAACAAATTCTCAAAGGAAATGTAAAATAATTTTGAACTGGATAAAAACAAACAAAAAAATTTAGCATCTCAAACCTTCTGGGATATAATTAAAGCAGTTATTCTCTGCTGCCAGGAAAAACAACAGCGTCACATGCTTATGCTAGAAGATAAATCTCATAATCAAAACTCCTAACTTATAACACTAGAGAAAAAATAAAGTAAACCCAAAGCTGGAAACACAGAGAACAGAAGATAGCAGAAATCAATGACATTGTACTGGTTATTTACCTATTTTTATTCAAGCCAAAGCAGTCCTGTTAGATGTCTCCCAAGAGGGTCATGCACTTACAGGCGGGGCTTTTGGAAGGTGCCTAGATCACTGGAGCATTACAGCTCACAGGCTGTTTGTAGTTGCATTCTCATCAGAAGACATAGGTCCCTGTGGGCATGACCAGCAGAGTATTATCTCCCTGCCTGGCTTCTGCCTGGCTTCTCCCTTGATTCTCAGCTTTTGGGCTGGTGTGAGGTGAGACTCTTCTACCAGGGCCCACATTCTACACTCTATCTGTGCCCAAATTATATTTTATCCTTGGATAGATTGAATCCTTCCATTCCACTATGCCTGGGACCCCTTTTTACTCACTGTTTACTTGAAACACACACCTTGCCTTTTGCCACAAGATGTTATACCCAATCATAGTGACTTACCTCCAATATCATACATTAGTGCATGAGCCTTTTTTGATGTTTGGCTCTTTGTTTTTCTATTTTCTATCAGTTTCATCTCTTGATTTTTCAGTCTAAGTGATTTTTTACTGACCTGCCTTGCAGTTGACCGATCCTTTCTTGAACTATAGATTGAATCTGCTGTAAAACTCACCTATCAAGTTCCTCATTCTGATACCAGCAATTTCAAGTTTAAGAATTTTATTTTTTCCTATTACTTTACACTGAAAGTTGGTGTCCTCCCAAAATCATATGCTGAAATCCTAAATCCTAATACAATTGCATGAAAAGGTGAGGGTTTGGGGGCAGTGATAAGGTCATAAAGGGTAGACAACTCATGAGTGAGATGAGTACAATTATATAAGAGGATCCAGAGTGAGGACACAATGGGAGGACAGCTATCAACCAGAACGAGAGCCCATGCAAGAGTACAAATTTGCCATCTTGGTCTCAACCTTATAGTCTCTAGAATCATGACACTAAAGTTTTGGTGTTTAAGCCATGCCATCTGTGCTACATTGGTATGGCAATCCTAACAAACTAATTCATTCAGCAAGTCTAGTAATATGTTGTTTGTTTGATAATTTCTTTTAACTGAGACAGAGTTTTACTACACAGTTCAGGCTGGCCTTGAACTCAATTTGTAGCGTATGCTGGCTTCAGAGTTAAAGTTATCCTCCTGCCTCGTCCTCTCAAGTGCCAGGATTACAAATATGCACCACCACACCTGGCCTAGCCTAGCAATTTTGGATTGATGCCAGAAACTGTACATTAAAACTAAGAGGAGTTCTGAATATAAGCTTTCCTTGGAGACGATTTACTTTATTTCTGGCAGCAGGTAAGGGACAGATCACCTTAATCCTCCCTAAGACTAAGCTGATTCAAAACTGTGCTTTACTGTTGGTTAGGAATGGTATTTTTCTATTACATTCATACTCCTTAAGTTTAGCCCTTTGGGGATCCCAACTGAAAACTTGAGATAATTACCAGGGTCCCTCCTCTTTGGCAGGCTCTGAACTCTAATTTCTGTCTCTCCAGCATTGTGAAATTGCTTAAAAAAAAAGCTCTGCTTAGCTATTGAGCTTTATATCTGTTACTTCCTGCTTATGTTCTCAACTTTTTAACTTTCTACCTCTCACAAATTTAAAAATGCCCCAAGGGGAAAAAAGAAATCATTGCACCAAACTCATTGCTACTTTCTTTTCTCTGGCATCTTGGACCTTAAAGTTTCAGTTATCAGGTTATACCTTAACTCCATTTTTTGGCTGAAACTCCTCCTTACCTTTTCCTGTCTCTTTCACTACCTTCAGTTGGCTTCTCAGTCTATCCTACCCACTACTAGTTTCATGGGCAAATGACTCAAAGGGACAAGAAGTATGGAATGTAGGGATTACCCACAACATATCACATTTCTTTCTGGGATTTTGAGCCCTTCTTCATTTGACAACTCTCTGATGCTTGGAAATAGATATTCTATAACTTCATCCAACTCTATAGTTTTTCTTGAAGGACAGTTAGTGGTGTGAAACTGGTTCCCATAATGACCTTGCCTGTCAAAGCCAAAAGAAGTCCCCATAATCATTATTTCTAATTCGATTGATATGCCTTAACCTTGGATCATTCATTAATTTATTGATTCTACCATGTCAATCAGAAAGTATATGGGAATAACTCTGTAAAACTTTAGGAAAACAAATAGTTTCTGTCAGTATCAAACTCACAGTTGAATGGGCAAAAGACCACATACAAATGATGAAAATATAATATTTAGGCATTTAAAACTAGAGGCATACAGAAGATATTATTTAGAACAATGGAAAACAAATTAATGATCTTTGTTACAAAGTTATAAAAAGACTCACAGAATAGAAGATATTTCAGGGTAAGTCAAGAATATACAAATAAACAATGGGGTAGAAAAGGAAGATACTTAGAGAAAAAATAACATTACATGTATACAGCTATGATGATTACAATGGAAAATTACTATTAGTTTGGAATTGTTGGAGCAGGATGAGCGATAGGGCATATATAGAGTGATACAAAGGTATATAAAGGAGGAAATTCAGACAGAGATATCATCCTTATAGCTTTACCTCTATCATACAATCCTACAAATTATTTGTTCAGGTAGATAATGGATAATAGAATTTCCAGATATAGTGGTCCATTACAGAAATCAGATTTCCAAAAAAATATATCAGAAATTTAAGGGTTCTCTATTTAAAGTTTTATATGCTGTAGGACATCATGACCATGTATGCAAAGATAACCAAGCAACAAAGTCAAGTCGTTGAGTCATCTGACTATTCTATAAGAAAAACAGCAAAACTTCTAAAACATTATAGTAGATACTGTGTGAAATCGTTGTTGTATATGCTATCTGACCAAGATCTAAAATATTGAATATGTAAGTTTCATTTCCTATGACTATAAATTCAATTATATATTAGAAAGTTTAACGACCAGCAAGAGTTCTTTTGACAAAAGAAATTTCTACAATTTTTCCTGAAAAAAGTCAAACTACTAAAAGTTTACTTATTTCTAAAAATGAATATCCAGTAAATAGTATTTCCTTTTGTGGATTTAAAAATATAAAACTCCATACTACACAGATAAGCACCCACAGAGATACCAAAACAGCAATATAAAATACTAATCATCTGCATAAATTGACAAGAAGAAGTGTTTACATGATCTATGCTTCAGGGAGCTGTCACTTCCATAATACAAAGGTCAGGAGAGTTTAATGAAGGAGGTGAGATTTCTAGCTCTTTCAAGATGACAGAACAGAAAGGGGTTGGCAGACAAAGGGAAAGGCATTCCTGATGCATGGTACAAAGTAGAAGCAGTCTTATAAAGAGGATCTTGTGCAAAACAATGTCAAACTATGTTTCTAGATGAAAAGCATTTGTGCTAAAGGAAAAAGCAATGGAATATGAGAGCATAGAAAAGAATAAGATGAAGTTCAGGCCTCAGGACTCAGTGCATTTATCTATATATCTGTGGGCAATGGTAAAATTCTATAGCATAGCATAAAGCACCACCAATCACCTCTAGTCAAATCTTTTATTCATCCAAAGCACTCAAGAACATTTTAGTAACATATAAACAAGCATAGCTTAGAATCAGTGCAACATTGTAGAGAAAGGCAACTACCTACCATTGCATGATCTTAGAAGGAAAGAACTGATTCCATCCCAGCTAGATTTCTGATATCAGAATTAAAATCACCCATGTAATAATGTGGTCCTAACACGCTCATAAGTTCTCAAAAGCAATCTAGAATATTCAAAGCTTAGCGTCAGGTAAGACCATAGTTTTAATCATCTATAAAAAGCCTTGCAACAATTTAGGTTTAGATTCCTGTTCTCCTCTGGGAAAGGGGTGGAGAACTTAAAAAGAAAAACTAGGTGGAGGACAGCAAGAAAAGTTGGATCCCTGAAGAAAACACATATCCTTAAGATTGCATAATACTGCCCAGAAGTAACCAAACTACAGCAGAAAAATTTCAAATGCATTCCAACATGCCTCTAATTAAGATAGTTTTGGGAGGTTCCAGAATTATAGCTATCAAACATGAAACTTAAAGAATTTATCAAGATTAAAAAGATTACCAGCCAGCTTTAACCCAAGAGAAAAAATATACTGAAACAGATTACTCAGAAAACACTAATAATAATGTCAATCTGTAGGCCTTCATGAAATTGCTATATCATTTTAGGTATAGTCATTACTGATGAATATCTGAATGACAAGGGTTTGGCACTGTGTATAATAGAACACTAGTTATAATTCCAATTCAAAGAAATCAAACTAAATGTATTATTAACTTCATTTTTCACCAGATAAGTATACTGTGGTACTATAATCATGAACTTATTTTGAAATACAGCAAGAAATACAAGTAGGACATATAATAATGTCTAACAAGCAAAAATTTTTGTAGCATGTAGAAGCAAGCTAGGTACCCACAAGAGGTATGTATTTTGAAATATTTATGGATCGTTAACCAGAAAGGCTAATTTAACACCTACACATCAATTGCATGGAGAAAGAGCTATGAAATATTTGCATTTACTATTCAGTAAGAGGACCATGACCAGCACTGCATTAAGAATGCCAGTTGCAATTAAATTAGGTGAAATTTCACAATTGGAAAGATATGCAATCTCTTTTCCTAAGAACTTTAACTTACATAAGCTGACTGGAAGGCCCTCAAAAATGAAATTGTGTCCATACAATCACAAAGGAGGAAGTACCAACAGATACAACAATAAAAGGTTTTTATAACTGGAGTTTTTTAAAATGTGTAATAATCCTATGAGTTTGGAATTAGTAGTAGTAGTAATACTAGTAGCTCAGATATTAAATAACCAGTCCCCAATCACACAGCTAGAGTGAGCTGGAATGGTTAGACTCAAACACAAGACTATCAAATTGTTATTCATGGCCCTGTTGCTGTAAGAAGCAGAGATAAGCACTGGCAAGTACACAACAGTGCTATGTGCCTGCAAACACAAAAGGACCAAGTTTCCAAATTACCCGAGTTACAGAAAGAGCAGCTATGTTATTCTAAATATAACATAAGGGATTTCAAACTGAAATCAATAATGTTAGATGTTAGGTGACAGTGAGAGAAAAAAACAGTTAAATGCCTCTTTTATTTCTATGTGTCTTCTGGTAACAGGAATGAGAAGGACAAGAAACGTTTATAGAAGGAAACTGAAAATCGACGCACAAGAAGAGATTAAGCAGCACTTCTCCTGAAATAAATTCCAAGGTACTGGAAAGAACTTGGGCTGATATTTCTAATCACTGTCTAGACAGAATTATGAATAAGAGGAACAGGGTATAAGTCTAGAAAGAGGCATATATACTTTTGACACCCACTCCCTCCCTCAAAAGAATTCCTGTCTGCAAGCTGGTGAATGTAACTGCAATTCTAGGGAAGTTTTATTAGAACACTTTTTTTTTTAATTAAAAAGATTTCTGGTCTGAGCAGGACAGTGTTTTTTCATGTTGCTCTCTCAGCAAAACATAACTATGAAATCTGAAAATGGCAAGGGAGAACTCTGAAAGATGATAAGAAGAAGCCAAGCTGGTTTGGTAATGAAAGAACAGCACATCAACATGAGGCCTTCATATCCTCACTCTACAAAACTGGAACACCCGGACCTGCTGTCTCTTAAATCTCCTACCCTAGTAACAGATGTCAGGCCAGGGAGGCAGAGTCCTTTCCCTAAACAAAAAGGAATCTTCTGACATCTGGTGAGCCCAACATGTGTAGCACAGAGGAGTAATTGGAAACCCAGCTGGAAGTTGCCAGAGAAGGCATTCTCCTTAAACATGCCTGAGACTCTTTAACCACCCAGACATAATGAAGCTGGCAAAGCAGAACACATATTATCCCTATGGTCTCACAACTGTTCACCTCCACGCAAAGACACTGGGAGAGAAGATGAAACCACATAATGAGAATTCAAAAAAAATTAGCCTAGTTCTGAGAAATTCATCTCACAGACCCAACACTTTCCTCCTGTGCCCAAATAGATCGGGAAGGCTAGGGTAAGAAACAACAGTAGAGAATCATTCCAGAGACATCCAGTGGAAGGCCTGCAGAAACACCTCCACGCCCAGAAACTACCAGATAAACCAAGTGAAACTATCAGCATCACCACATAAACCAAGCAGATCAAGCATTAAACTGCCATTGGAAGTATAAACTGTAAACAGAACCCACAGCCCAAAGGCAAAACCTAAACAAAGGGACTATATGCTGAAGTTTTTTTTTTTTGTCTTTTTGAGACAGGGTCTTGTTATGCAGTTCAGGCTGGCCTTGAGCTTACTTTTGTAGCCCAGGCTGGTCTCGAACTTGCACCGATCCTCCTGCCTCAGCCTCCCAAGTGCTGGGATTACAGGCGTGCACCACCACGCCCGGCTATATGCTAAAATTTTTAAATAAGCCAAATCTCCTAACATGATAGAGAAATACTGCTGTAGTAAATCATCCATCATAGCAAAGAAAAAGGAAGTAGCAATTTAAAGGAGAAAAGCCAATGAACTGGGTTGGGGAGATAGCTTGGGAGTCTAAGTGCCTTCCTGGCAATCAATCGCAAGGACACAGGTTCAATCCTCTGTACTGCATGCTGTGCTGGCCACTGAAACCTGGGCAAGGTGATACATACCTGTAATCCCAGCACTGGTGAGGCTAAAGCAAGAGGATCACTATGAGTCTCAGCTGCATAGTGAGACCCTGTACAAAATAAACAAATAAAGAAACAAATAAAAGAATAAAAAACTTCTTTAAAAAGACAACGAAGAGTAGCCAACACTAAGATTGGACTGGAATTATTTGAAAAGACTTTGAAGCATCTATCATAAAAATATTTCAACATCAATTTTAAATTGCTTTGAAATATAGAAAAAAGCAAAATACCAGCAATCAGAAATAAAAAAGACATGAGCAAAAGCAACAAAGATTACCCAAATGTTCAATAATACAGTGAAAATGATAAAGGATATAATCTATAAAATAGAAGACAAAAATAAATTTCACCCCAATTTTGAGCATCACAGAAGCAGAGACTTAAAGAATAAAAAAGATATTGTCAGGACCACAGATACCTATCAAGCAATGACAAAAGATCTAATACATTATTGGAGTTTGAGAAAAAGAGGTTAAAAGATGTGAGAATGAAAAAAATACTCAAATGATTGCTGAATGTTTTCATAATTTGGTACATGACACAAATCGAGAAAACTGAGTTCCAAATGAGTAAACTCAAAGAAATTCATATTAGATGTGAGTGAAAGCTACATTTAACCTCTTTTTCTCACATACAACTTCAAAATTAAAATTTGATAAAAACCCCCAGAAATGCCTGCCAGGAAGCAGATAATAGGACAACATCAATTCAAAAGTCTGAGCATTTATATTCTGAAATATGAAGGCCAGTCCCAAATGCTCCACTATTTTCTAATCGTCAAAACTAACGATCAAGATGAAGGTGGAAAAAAAACAAGTTACATAATGTATAGGTACAAATTCCCTATGATGATCAATGTGATCATTTTTTACATCTAATAGGTACCAATAAAATCTGATTTGGGGGCCTGGCAGGATGGCTCAGTGGTGTAAAGCGCCTGCTTGGGAAAGCTCGGGTGGCTTCAGGGACCACGGTTCGATCCCCAGCACCACATGCTGCGCCAGCCCTGCCCTCGGGACAGGCTGAGCCGGCCATAAAAATGAGTGAATAAACAAACAAAGGTTCTGAAACAAGAAAATAAAATAAAATAAAATAAAATAAAATAAAATAAATTCTTTAAAAAAATCTGATTTTTTTAAAAAGTGAAGGAAAAAGAAACATATTTTCACATGAAAGAAAGCAGAATGGATTCACAGAAAGTCTACCCTCAAAAATTGGCTAAAGAAAATTTTTAAATTAATGAAAAATAAAAGAGGAATCAAGGAGCATCAGAAAAATAAACAAAAAGAATAGAAATATAGGTACAGTAAATGATGCCTCTCATGAGTTTTATAAACATCTTATTTGAAAGAAAATTATAACATCTGAATTGCACATAGCAGCACACATGTATAATCCTAACACTCAGCAGGCTGAGGCAGGAGAATCCCTAAGACATCAAGGCCAGCCTGAACTGCATAGTGTAACTCTGTCTCAAGTACACAAAAATTATAATATCTCATAATAAATACAATAATGTAAAATATAAAAGAGAAGGAGCTCAAATTAAATAAGGTTTCCAAATTTAATTCAAAACAGAAAACATGAATAGAAGGAGACCATTATAAATGACATATACATATTGTAATAACAAAAGAAACATCACAAAATCTATATAAAGGTAATGTCAGCTCCTGGGAAGTCTGATGGGAGGATTATAAATTTCATTCCAAGGGTGTACTTCAGAGTAAAGGCTGTGAGTTCTGTTACTGCTAACACTCACACACACACACACACACACACACACACACATACACACTCCACATACATAAAAGAAAAAACTGTAAGACACAGCCAAACACACTACAAATAAAGCTGAATTTGTTCAAATAACTGGTAGGAATACAAGAAAGCATAAACAGAAGAGTAAGAGAAAAAAGCAGAAAAATGAATAATAAAATGGCAAGTTTAAGTACACTTCTCTGTCAATAATTACCTTAAACATAAATGGCCTAAATATATCGGTTAAAAGACAGTGATCAGCAAAGGAGAAAAAAGTGAGCCACCACAGTATGTATTTTTGCAAGCAACTCAGGACAGTGCAGAAAAAAAAGAAGCAAAAAGGGCGGGGGGGGTTTGCCAGGGAGATAACTCTGTGGCACAAGTGCCTTCCTGGCAAGTGCAAGATTGTGAGTTTGAACCTGGTCCCACAAAGAAAAAGAAAATAGAGAAGGAGAAGCCATACTTATCATTTGCAATTTTAACCACCTGACCTCAGCATCTGATATAACATATGACAGAAAACTATATCTGTCATAGAGATCCTTTTAGAGTTTTCAGTGATACAAACCTCCTACTGTGCACACATACCACAGCTTTGCCACCACTTACTTACACAGAACATTCTACTTCTGAAAATAAGAATACACACTTTTTTCACATACTTGTAAAAAATAAACATGACCATAAACCTCAGGCAACTTGAAAGGATATAATAGAATGCAACAAATAAAAGAAATATAGCAGGAACTACCCAAATATGAAGATAAAAAGCACACTTCTAAACAATTCATGAGGGCTGGAGAGATAGCTCAGTGATCTAAAGCACCTGCTTAGGAAAGCTTAGGAAAGTGCAGGGACCGTGGTTCAATCCCCGGCACCACATGCCATGCCAGTCCTGCCCCCAGAGTGGGCTGAGGGGCACACACACACACACACACACACACACACACACACACAAAAGGTCTGAACAATTCATGAGTCAAAGAGAAACTATAAAAAGAATTAAAAGTATGCACATTTAAAATAAAGACAAAATAGCAGAATTTGAGACAGAACAAAAGCAGTGTTGAGAGGCAAATTTATACAGTTAAAGTGTTGTCATTAGAAATAAAAAAGAGGAGCTTGGAAGATAGCTCCGAGGCACAAGTGCCTGCCTGGCAAGTGCAAGGTTGTGAGTTTGAACCCCAGTCCCGCCAAAAAAAGGGGCGGGGGAGAGATATTAACAAACTACAGTAGTGGAAGGTAGGAAGGAAAGAACAAAATTCAGGGTCAGGGAAAAGATTGGTGGTCTAAGTTTCTACCGGGCAATCAAAAGTAATTGGTTTTGATCACCAATACCACATGCTATGCAGGCCCTGCTCTGGGCGCACCTAGCCTGCCACTGAAACCGGGCATGGCAGCACATGCCTGTAATCCCAGTGCTAGGCAGCTGAGACAGGAGGATCACTATGAAAATAAGCTGCATAGCAAGACCCTGTACCTAATTAATTAATTAATTGAAAAGTAACAGTTATACATTGATAAAAAGATATAAAAAACAAAACTCACTAAAATTTAAAACAAAAGTAGGGCCCGGCAGGATGGCTCAGTGGTCTAAAGCACCTGCTTAGGAAAAAGCTTCGGTGGCTACAGAGACTGCGGTTCCATCCCTGGTACCACATGCTGCGCCAGCCCTGCCCTCAGGGCAGGCTGAGCTGGCCATAAAAATAAATAAACAAACAAACAAAAAGTTCTGAAACAAGAAAAAAAATAAAAAGCAACTCAAATAAATAAATAAATGAATGAATGAATAAATGAAATAAAAATTGGTGCTTTACAGAAACAATAAAATAGTCAAAACAACAGACAAAAATAGAACTGCATACACATATTCTAAATGCATCTCAAGTGTAAAGTCTCAATCTAAAAGTGTGCATCTGAGGACCAGTAAGGTAGGTCATTGGAATAAGCTCCTGGTTTGGCAAGTGCTGGAACCAGGGTTCAATCCTGGATCCCACATGCCACGCTGACCCTATCCCCTGGCTGCACTGAGCCTGGCAGCTAAGTCTGGGTGTTGTGGCACACGCCTGTAATCCCAGCACTGAGGAAGTTGAAAACAAGAGGATCAGTACAAATCTGAGCCCTGTAGTAAGACCCTGTAACAAATATATAAATGAAAACAAACAAATAAATAAATAAAAATGGGCATTTGAAATGAATGGACACTTCTCCGATGAAGTAGAAACAGCAAATAAATATATGCAAAAATTCTCAACATTATTACTCTGTTGAGAAATGCAAAACAAAAAAACACTGAGATTCCATCTCACCCTAGAAAAAATGGCTATTACCAAGAAATCAACCAATCAGCACTCGGGAGGCTGAGGCAGGAGGATTGGTGCGAGTTCGAGACCAGCCTGGGCTACAAAAGTGAGCTCAAGGCCAGCCTCAACTGCATAACAAGACCCTGTCTCAAAGAGAAAAAAAAAAAAAGAAATAAACCAATAACAAATATTGGCAGGGCTGTTGAGAAAAGGAAACCCTTCTGTTGGTGGGAGAGTAGACTGTTCTTGTAAAAAAAAAAATGGTAATTTTATCTATGCTCCAGGACTTTCATGCCTTCCACATTGCTTGTGTTATGCAGGATTGTCTCTGCTATTACAGGTCTCATCTGATTCCACGTGAATCTTAGGATTGTTTTTTTTTTTTTTTTTTTTGTCTTTTTGAGAAAGGGTCTCACTATGCAGTTCAGGCTGGCCTTGAGCTCACTTTTGTAGCCCAGGCTGGTCTTGAACTCACACGAATCCTCCTGCCTCAGCCTCCCGAGTGCTGGGATTACAGGAGTGAGCCACCACGCCTGGCTAGGATTGTTTTCTCATGTTCCGTAAAAAAAGTTGTTGGAATTTTGATTGAGATTTGGTTAAATCTGCGTCTCAGCCATTTGGAATAGAAAGGAATTACTTCATGATTAAAAAAAAGTGTCAGAGCCTGTGAGATGGCTCAGTGGTCTAAAGCAGCTCTTTAGGTAAGCTTAGGCAACTGCAAGGACAGGTTCGATCCCTGGCACCACATGCTGTGCCAGTCCCAGCAGTCCCACTCCCAGGGCAGGCTGAGCCAGCCATAATGTAAATAAAGTTTTAAAAAAACAGTATCAAGGGGCCCAGCGGGATGGCTCAGTGGTCTAAAGCGCCAAACTATATTTGCTACAGAAATGCACTTAGGATCTATAAGTGAATTCAGGGTTCAGGGAGATAGCCTGGTAGAATAACTGCCTGCCTGGCAAGCACAAGGTCCGGAGTTCAAACTCCAGTACCACACACACAAAAAAAATCAAATATAAGTGAATTCAGCATGGTCAAGGAAGAAAGATTAATACATAAATATGTAGGTGCTTTTGAAAATTAACATACTAACAGGCTGGCGAGATAGTTTAGCAGTTTAAAATACCTGCTTAGGGCCCAGCGGAATGGCTCAGTGGTCTAAAGTGCCTGTTTGGGAAAGCTTGAGCGGCTTCAGGGACCACGGTTTGATCCCCGGCACCACATGCTGCGCCAGTCCTGCCCTCAGGGTGAGGTGGGCTGAGTCGGCTATAAAAATGAGTGAATAAATAAATAAAGGTTCTGAAACAAGAAAAAAATAAATAAAATAAAAAATTCTTAAAAAAAATAAAATAAAATACCTGCTTAGGTCAAGCTTAGGCAACTTCAGTGACCGCGATTCTACCACGTTCCATCCCCTTCAATCCCTGACACCACATGCTGCGCCAGCACCTCCCCCCCAGGGCAAGCTGAGCCAGCCATAACATACATACATACATACATACATACATACATACATAAAATTAGTATGGTAACAATGGATATGCAAACTTTTGGAGTACAGGACAACAAGGCACACCCTGTTAAAAATCCCAAGGCAAGTGTGGTGGACCAATTCTTTAATACCATTACTATAGAAAGTTAAGGCAAGAAAAACACAAATTTGAGCAATGCCTGGTCAATTTAGCAAATTTGGGAGACTCTGCCCTGGAGTAAAAGAAAAAAATTCAAAGGTCTGGAGATCTAGCTCATTGTGAAAGCCCTGGGTTGATTCTCAAGTAATCAATATCCCTCTACCCCTTCCCTCTCCCCTGCTCCTTCCCTTCCCTCTCCCTTGTCTTCCTCTCCGTCTCCCTCCTTTACCTCTACCTCTCCCTCCTCCTCACCTCCCCTCTTTACTAAGGTGCTATTTCAAAAAATTTAAAGAAGGCAGAAAGTTCAGGTCAGAAGAGTGCCTTTTGGTTGTATTTCTAGTACTGTAAAAATGCAATAACCCTTACAGATGTTATTGATGAAAATTACCTACACCACAATTAACAAAACCAATACAGGATATAGTTCAACTCTCAGTACTACAAAACCAATACAGGAGATATATTTTGAAAATTTTTAAATGATGTTTAAAGAAACCAAAGGAGACCAAAATAGATAGAGATGTTCTGTTCATGGATTGGAAGACTGTATAGAAAAGGTGTCAGTTCTCTACATATTGACCCATAGGTTTACTGTTATTTCTATTAAAAGACCAGCAGAAAAAGACAAGCTTATTTTAACAATTACATGAAAAGGAACAGGCCCTAGAATACCTAGAACAACCCTGGAAAACAACATTAGAAAAGAACAAGAGTAATCAAATCATTATAGTACTGGTGGAGGGACAGACACAGTATAGGAGATTGACAAATAGGCGGACATGAATGTTGAACTTTTAATAAGGGTTCAGAACCAACTCAGCAGAGATATGTAGCCTTTTAAAAAATTGAGTGCTTAAAGGAAAAAAAAATAGGAAAAACGGTTGGTTGGGGCAAAAACATGCAAGTATATATACAACATGGATGTATACTAAAAATTTCCATCAGCATTATGAAAACAGCAGTAAATGTGTAGAATTTTCATCTTGACTAACTCTATATGCTGATATCTGCAAACCAAGCACTACATTGAGGACAGCAATGTGTAATACTAAAACCAGGTTTGAAGTACCTGTCATCTTGGTGTTCTAAGTGTATACCATTTGTAATATCATATCAATTATTACTATACTCTTTTTCAAGTAAATTTTTTAGCAAAAGGTAATAAAAGAAAAAGACAAGAACAGATTTCTTGAAAGGATGTGGTAATATTCAATCATATCTGCCAACCTGCATAAGTGTTAATCTGAGCAACAGATTTGATGTTAAAAATAGACAATATATTATTCATTGTCAGTCAGCTACTCTTGTTTCGAAAATGTGTAATACACATATTGTTGTATGTTACCCTGTTTTTGTTTCTCTTGCATTTGTTTTTACTCTTCAAAATAAAAGAAAATTGAAATTTAAAAAAATTGAGTGCTTAGGCAAGTAAATATCCATAAGCACAAAAGTAACCTTGACCTCATCTTTAAACTTCATAGAAAAGCTAACCATCAGCTGAACCTCACCAAAATTCAAAACTTTTTTTCTGTGAAAGTCCATGTAAATGTAATAAAAAGTCAAGCACTCAGGCTAGGAGAGTTATTTGAAAACTATATATCTGAAAAAAGAATTTTATCTAGATTATCTAAAGAGGGCTGGAGAGATAGCTCAGCAACGTAAGCACCTGCCGGGCAAGTGCAAGGTTTTGGGTATGATCCCTGGTACCATGTTCCCCCAAAGAAGAATAGATTATCTGAAAACTCTGAAAGTTCAACATTAAGAAACAATGAGTTTAGAGAGCTGGCCGGATAGTTCAGAGGACTAAAATGCCTGCTTTGGCAGAGTGCAGTGGTCAGGGGTTTGACTGGTGTTATATTGTGGCCCTGCCCCTGGGGCACTCTGAGACAGTAATTGCAACTGGGCATGATGGCACATGCCTGTAATTCCCGCTCTGGGGAGACTATAAACAGGCGGAACACTATGAGTCTGATTTATGTAGTGAGACCCTATAGACTAGAGGTTCTCAACCTGTGGGTCACAACCCCAGTGGGGGTCAAAAGACCAAAACACAGGGGTCGCCTAAAGCCATCGGAAAATGCTATTTATTTGGAATTACAGTTTTGAAGTAGCCACCATAATTATTTTTTGGTTTGGGGTCACCGCAACATGAGAAACTGTATTGCAGGGTCACAGCATTAGAAAGGTTGAGAACCACTGCTATAGGCCCTCTATCCCCTGTCCTAAATGCATAAAAAAAAAGAAACAACGAGTTTAGAAAATCGACAGAGATATAAAGAAACCTTTAACTAAAGAGGATCTAGCCAGGTGTGGTGGCACATGTCTATAATCCCAGCACTTGGGAAGCTAAGGCAGGAGGATCAGTGAGAGTTCAAGATCAGCCTGGGCTACAAAAGTGAGCTCAAGGCCAGCCTGAACTGCATAGCGAGACTCTGTCTCAAAAAGACAAAAAAAAAAAAAAAAAAAAAAGGATCTACAAATGGCAAATCAGTACATGAAAAGATGTTCAGTATCACTTGTCATCAGGGAAATTAAAATACATGCACACACAAATATAAATATATATTGCTAAATCTCTCCAATTAAAAATAGGCTGTGGTAGCACACGCCTGTAATACCAGCACTCGGGAGTCTGAGGCAGGAGGATCAGTGCAAGTTCGAGACCAGCCTGGGCTACAAAAGTGAGCTCAGTGCCAGCCTGAACTGCACAGTGAGACCCTGTCTCAAAAAGACAAAAAAAAAAAAAAAAGGCCGTGGGTATGATGGACAATGAGCAGATAGAGAACTAATGGAAAACTGTTTAAAAGCTCCTGTGCTAACTAACTGGAATGTACCAATGTGGATCATAGAAAAGGTAGCAAGGGCATGCTATCGCAGCTACTAAACCTTCAAAAACAAAGTTGGTATCTCTTTGAACCTTAAAATTGTTGCTCGGTAGATTCGTCTATTTTTGCTTAATGAAATAAACAAGAGGCCTTTCATGATAAAAATTGAATTGAAAATGATGACAATGCCATATGTTGTCAAAAATGAGAAGAAACAGGGGACTGGGGATACAGCTTAGTGGCATGAGCACCTGCTTGGCACTATAAGGTCCCCAGTTTGATTCCCAGTACCAAAAAATAAAAAAATAAAAAAGTGGAGAAATGAAATCATCCATACATTGCTGATGGGATTGTAACATAATACATGCACTTTGGAAAAGTTTGTTTCATTGAAAAAAATTGTTACACAACACAACTATATTCTTGGGCATCTGTCCCACAAAAACTGAAAACTTACATCCATGCAAAACTTACACATGAATGTTCAGTGTGGCTCTTTTTTGCAACTGCCAAAAACTAGACTCAGTCCATATGTTCTTGAACAGGTGATTGGATAAGCAACCCATGCTTCATCCATATCACGAAATGGTATCTAACAACATAAAGGACCAAACTACTAATACATAAAGCACCTGTCTGTATCTCAAGGGAACCATTTGAGTTAAAAATAAACAAGAAACCATAATAAAAGTTTGTATACTATTTGTTTCATTCATATGGCATTTTATTTCTTATTTATACTTTGTTTATTTATTTATTTATTGGTCAGCTCTGCCTGTCCTGAAGTGGTTGGCCAGGCATGTGGTGCAGGGGATCGAACCAAGTTCCCCTGTGTCTGCCTAAGCTTGCTTAAGCAGATGCTTTAGACTGCTGATCTATCTCTCTGGCCCCTATATGACATTTTAGATATGATATTAGAAACAGGAGATTAGTGGTTGCCAGTGATTAGAATTGCAACTGTTTTTTGAAAGGTATGGATGGATTTTATTTACTCTGCATATCTAAAATTTAACATATAGTAAAATATAAAGAATACATAAAAATATCAATTTTTGCTACCATGTGATATAATTCTCCATTGTGAATATCATGATAGAGTTAATGAAAACTCTATGCCACCACATTAACTCCAATTACCTCAATAACATCAACTAAAAATTGTAGGGACAGGTTTTTTGTTATTTGAAGTTTGTTTTGTTTTTGTTTTTGTGTTACTTGGATTAAACTCAGGACCTTGTACTTGCCAGGCAAGCACTTATTCTACTGAGCTATCTTCTCAGCCCCCAGTGGGACAGTTTTAACAAAAATGGAAGAGGTGAACAGCAGGTAATGCAATAGGCTCATTAAGAGAAAGTCTCTTCTGCCTGCCTTCTTGACACAAAAGTTATCAAATGAAGTGCATAATTGTTTTTATATGTTGATTCAATTTAATGGTGTTTATCAATACCCTCACAGAAAGACTAAAACTTAAGGCCACACTCTAGAGCTGAGTAAACTGGCAACCATCTCAAAGACCATGTCCCAATACTTATTTATAAATTAAACTTCAGTCAGTGGTCCCCAACCAAAAGACCGTATCTCTTTCAAGATCCACTGATGGTAAACAGAAAGCACGTTGATTGAATGTAGCTGGTGTGATGCACAGAGGGGTAGCTTCTGTGACAAAATACCTGAGAAAACCAATTTAAAAGAAACAAAACTGGAGCCAGCCATAAAAATGAGTGAATAAACAAACAAAGGTTCTGAAACAAGAAAAAATAAAATAAAATAAAAATCAACAAAACTGTATTTTGTATGGCTCTTGATGTCAAAGGTTTTAGTGTTTTCCTTCTGTGCCTATAGCAAAGCAGTCCTGGTAGGAAGCTGATGGAGGAGCTGCTCACCTCATGGAAGCCAAGGAGGAGGAAGGGAAGAGGAAGAAAGGGGAGAGGAAGGGAGGGAATGAGGAAGGACAGGAGGAAGGGACAGTCAGGATCTCCATACCCCTTAAAAGGGCACATCTTCAATAACCTAACTTGCTCCTACTAACCTTTTAAAAGTTCTACCATTTTCTGCTAGTGCCACTGACCAGAGGTCATGCATTTAAGGCATGAATAAACCTTTCCATGTCATTTAAGATCCAAATCATAACTGGGAGTAATGTTTCAGGCCTGTAAATCCCAGCGCACAAGAGGTGGCTACAGGAGGATCTTGGTGCATTTAAGACCACTCTGGGGAAAAAAAAAGACCAGTCCAGGTTATATAAGTAGTTCATTTAAGGTCAGCCTAAACTACATGGTGAGACACTGTCTCAAAACAAAATACAAAAAGCAAAGCTCCAAACATCATAATAATATTTCCGTGGTCAAAATAAAAAAAAATTAATAGGCCATGTTACCTATAACAAACCACAACACAATCTAGCATAAACAAATGAAAAGATGTTTGCCAAGGTCCAAAGCTACAACTGAACAGGTGAAGTGGCAAGTGCAGGACAATTCTGAGTTGACAGAAGCACAAAGCAGCCATGATGATCTTGGAACTCATTGCTTAATGCTATTTCTGCTACAATGGCTTCTCTGCCATTCCTCAAGAAAACAAAATATATTCTAGACTCAGTATCAGTGTACATGCTGCTTTCCCCACTTGCTTTGTTTTCTTAATGACAGGGCTTTTCTCCTTCAGTTCCTCTAGGTCATTTATCCGAAAGCCTTTTCTTGACCACATGAATAAGAATGCAATGTAATACAGTAGGGAAAGGGGACATATAGAAAGGCAGAGAAAAACTAGGATGCAGGCCTCTATAAGCTTTTTGGCTAATCCTGACTACAAAGAGTTAAAGTTTCACAGAAAAAAGCACTGCACAAGAGGAGAACAAAGCTTAAACCTCAGTCAGAATACAAATTTTAAACATAAACTGCTGCTTTCAAAAAAACTAATGAAAATTAGTAGTTTCACTTTGATTAACTCTATGCTAATATCTATTGTTTGATAAACTGCATTAAGGATAGCAATGCACAATACAAAAAACATAGTTGAATACCTCTCACCTTGTTCTAAATGCACATCATTTTCCAATGTCTTATCAATTATTATACTCTTTAAAATAAACTAGAAAGTGAAAAGTAAAAAGGGCAAGAAAAACTTAAGATTTATTGAAAGGAAGAGCTAATGTTTAATTATTTGACCAATCTTGAGTACCTACATCTGGTAATCTGAGCAACAAATTTGACAATAACAATACATAATGTAGCAACCATTAATAATTAATAATAAAATAAAATTAGTAATTTTCTATTCTTGTTTTAAAATTCTGTACCATTTCTATTATTGCTTTGTCTCTGTCTATATTTTTGTTATTTGTTTTTGCTTTAGTCTTTGTTTTTTTTTAATTTATTTATTTATTTATTCATTTATTCATTTATTATTTATTTTTCTTGTTTCAGAACCTTTATTTGTCTATTCACTCATTTTTATGCCGGCTCAGCCCTCCCTGAGGGCAGGGCTGGCGCAGCATGTGGTGCCGGGGATCAAACCGCGGTCCCCGAAGCCGCCCAAGCTTTCCCAAGCAGGCGCTTTAGACCACTGAGCCATCCCGCAGGGCCCCTAGTCTTTGTTTTTACTCTTTAAAATTAAAAAATAAGGGAAATTTTAAAAATATATAAATTTTTAAAAAGCAGGCAGGCTCTTCAATCAAGGGGGCCTCACCACCTCTCCCCTCTTTACAAAAGAGACAAAGTAGAGGCCACTTAGCCTCTCTTATGTGTGTTTTCATTGTGTTTCCCTTTACTTAATTGTTAACTGAACCTTGTATGTAAAGTACTCTTAACAAACTCTTAACAAACGTTCTTCTGACAGGACAAAGGAAACCAAATGAAGTTCACATAGGAATCTCACACACAGGATAATGCCAGAGACAGGAACCTAGGGCCTCAAATATCCACTGGAGTATTACAAACTCTAGGTTGAGAAAGGGCATTAACAGGGGCCAGCAAGATAGCTCAGTGTTCTAAATCACCTGCTTAGGCAAGCTTAGGCAACCACAGGGATGGCGGTTCCAAACCTGGCACCACATGCTGTGCCAGCCCCACCTTCAGAGCAGGTTGAGCTGGTCATAATATAATATAATATAATATAATATAATATAATATAATATACTACAGTATAGTATAATATAATATAATATATATTTTTAAAATTTTTTAAAAAGAAAGAACATTAACACTCAATATAAAGCAGCTCAGAACTAAGGGTCCTCAGGTCTTCCATCTCTCTGGAGCTCCTTACTCTTTTTTCTTCCCAGTTCTAATTAAGTGTCTAATAAAATGTCCTGTCCTTAAGCTTTGTTTCTCTAATTTTTTATTGATATGAGGTCCCAAAGAGCTGACCCCACAGCAGGACAGGAGTGCTCTTTTCTTTAATTTCTCTCTGTGTTTATTTTCCCACAACACATTCTAGGTACACTGTTCTTCAAACTGCCACCTGGCCTCCCCCCATTTATCTGTGTTGCCATTAGAATGGTAGCAGACAATTGCTTTCTTCCTGGCCAGAAGTGCATGCAAGCACTGTTGGACTTGATCTATATACAAATTGAAGGGCTCTCTTTAAGGAAAAGAATACAAAATTAAAAACACAAAATTAGCTAGAGGGCCTTGAAAGGGATTGATGCACCTTGGAATTCAAAGCATTGTTTTAGCCCCTGTTCCTGCCACAAATCCCTATCACAGCTATTTACTGAACTAACACCAACATATTAATTTTATTTATTTATTAACGTATTTATTAGCACAGGGTCTACAGGGTCTCACTACACAGTTCGGACTCTAGTAATCCAACTGTTTACAGCCTCCCAAGCACTGGGATTACAGGTGCACGCCACCATGCCCAGTCTCAATCTCCTTTCAGTGTTCCTGGGGGGCAGGGCCCTGTGTCTGCCTGAGCAGGTACTTTAATCCACTGAGCTATCTGGCCAGCCCTTTATATTAACTTTAAAAACAGCAAATACACCTAAAGCTACAATAAATAAAAAATTCCAGATGAAAACTATGATTTTTGAAAAGTGTGGCTATTATGGATATCTGAACAACACCCAGAATATGCTCATTTTAAATAAGAAAACAGAGAATAAATACCCTCTCCAATCCCAAAAGCCTTGGAGACCATCTGCTATGCCCTTCCTTTATTGGAACCATTATCCCATTTTGTACTGTGCAGCTCTTATTGATATCTCACAATAGATTTTTCAGTTCTATGAAGATAAAGTAGATAAATACATGATAGATAGATAGATAGATAGATAGATAGATAGATAGATAGATATTATTGCTGTATTCATAAACACTGGTAGTGTCTGACAAAAACATTCAGGAGCCCGGCGTGGTGGCTCACGCCTGTAATCCCAGCACTTGGGAGGCTGAGGCAGGAGGATCAGTGTGAGTTCGAGACCAACCTGGGCTACAAAAGTGAGCTCAAGGCCAGCCTGAACTGCATAGTGAGACCCTGTCTCAAAAAGACCAAAAAAAAAAATTCAGAAAATAGTTTCATGAATGATAAATGAGACGATATTCAAACATGAGTAGCCTAAGTAGTGTAGAAATTTAATACAACTTTTTAATCATTCTAACACTTTTCATATAACAAGATACATGCAAAAATAAGATATGGTCCATGACCTCTAGGAACTCACAATTTGGAGGATATATAAAATATAGCTACAAAATGATGAGCACAGTACACACAAAATATGCAGTGGGATGGGCAACCAAGTATTGAAAGGAATAACTGAAGAACATGTTAGCCTAGGGGTAGGCCTTGAGACCACCTAGGAGAAAGATATCATCCACCTCCCATTTGAATGGCTGTCTTGTGAACGAGAATTTATGACCACATTATCACATACAAAAGATTTTTCTAACAACTAGATGAGCCTACAAATGGCATGAGCTCTCTTCAGCAAGAGCAAGTTCTCCATTACTGACACATTTCAAGACTGGGACGATGACAACTTGGTAGAATATTGGAGAGGTGATTCACACAAAGGAGATGACCTTTATGTCTGTTCTAACCTAGAGATCCTGTGATTCTATTCTCTGCTTTAGAGAAAGGGGAAAGAAAATTAATCTTTTTAATAGGAACCTGATGCTAAATGTGTTCAGCTTTATCTTAATGAACAGGAATAGAATTAGGCCTCTCCAGGTAGCACATACCCCTCTCATAATAGAATTATGCCTCTCCATGAAGCACATACTCCAAATTGCTTGTTGCTTGGTAGTTGGAATATTCCTATTGCAATATACACAAGATGAATGAAGTGACACATCTGTACCACAGTAGAGCTAATGAAATGTTTTCAATTTTTCTGAAAGTGACTAGAAAGAGGTTCTTTGTTTCCCTTATTGAAAATAGCCCTATTAGAGGCAGGCTTTGTGTTCACCTACACATATAGAAACCTATACATTAGCCCTTTCCTTGTTTCCACCCTGATAATGGAACAGTGAAACTGAGAATAATTTATTTAAGAACTAGTTACTGTTTTCCTAAAGCAGATTAAATGAATTTGTTCCACCTGTTCAATTATGCTGATTATTTCTTGCGGTTTCACTGTTTTGCTTGTAGCCAACTCTCAAGGCTATACTGCACACACTCTGAAACATTGCTTCGTTTGAGTGCTTCTCAAAAGCCTGTGTGTTAGTGCTCCCTTCAGTAGCACCTATGCTGCAACAATAGGCTGTGTGTGGGTGACTAAGATAGAAGGAAGACAAAAGATAAACATGTTTCTCAAATCCCCTGGGGTAAGGATATTAACTAAAGTCAACTTGTATTTAATAAAAGGGATTAGAAAGGGTAGATGAATGGCCCTGCCCTCAGGACACACCAAAACACAGTTGAGATTGGGCGTGGTGGTACACATATTTGTAATCCCAGCTCTTGGGAGGCTGTAAACAGGCAGATCCCTATGAGTCCGATGTAATAATGAGACCTAGAATACCCTGTAGACTCTTCCCCAAAACACCAAAAAAAAAAAAAAAAAAAAAAAAAAAAAAAAAAAAAAAAAAAAAAAAAAAAAAAAAAAAAAAAAAAGTAGATGAAGGAGGGACAAAAGCGAAAGGTCACAAGACTGACACTGAAATTCTTAGCCATCCTAACTGAATAACAAATCTTTCTTCTGTACACATACCAAAGAAATCAATCAGCTCTCCAAATGGTGACTGAGGCAGGTTAAAGGGTGAAACAAGTCACATGCTGTCCTGGAAAGCAGGGATGTGAATAGGCTGTAATATGGACACCTTCATTCTCTAGCATGTCACTCATCTGATCATACTCTCCTACACAATGATAGCAAACTGTCTATAGAATTTTCCAGTAATTACAAATAGGCTGTTGGATACATGCCACAGGTTTGTCACTACTACTCATCCCTATCACCATTTATCTTCTTGCCTATAAATAAAGTGATGGCACAAGCAATAACTAATATGTACTGAATACTTACATCATTGCATTGACAAACATTCCCTCAACTGATATTTATAAAAATCCTGTGGGAGGCAATAAAACTATTTTCCAGAAAACTGACTCTAAACAAAATTAAGTAAATTGGGGGAATTCAAACAGCTTGTAGGCAGCAGCTCTAGGCTATGTGATTCCACAGCAATATGTGTTCAACCGGTAGACTTCCCTTGCAAAACTTCCACTCTCACTCACAGCACTGCAAAATAACACTAATTAGCTATTGGGCATTTTTAAGAAATCCTACAACTTAATGTTCATTACATTGATAGGCTTTTTGCTTCCCCTTCTCTTTAATTTTCCTCTTCTTCCACACTGTTACTATGCCTAATCAAGCCATTCTTCACTTGTCTTTAAAAGTCCTGTTACTCAGACTTTTCCCTCAGACTCTTAAAATAGTCATTGATGCTTTTCTAATTAAATTTTAAACCATTCACATAATTTTTCATTTCTTATGTTTCATAACTCATTTCTTCTATGTCAAGAACCTTATCAAATTCTTTTCTTTATCCTACTGAGTTCTTCTTCAGGCTAATCTGATTGCTTAAACAAATTTCAATTCTTTTATCAGAAAAAAAGATGAAGGCAAAATCATGACAAAGGACAATACAGGCTCTAATATGTTGGGAGGATACTAACATGCTCAAGGCTCTTGATTCAATTCCCCAGTTTGCGGAAAAAATAAAGAGCTATTAAAATTATTACAAAAAATATTTAGCTGTATTCAGCACTGGACCAGGAATTTAAAATAAGCTAGACCCTGACCTAAAGTAAAAATCTAGTAGGTAACATAAAACATGTACATGTGACCAGTTTTTACACAAATCAGAACTAGTTTTTTGTTGTTATTGTTGTTGTTTTTGTGGGACAGGGCTTAGAACTCACAATCTTGCACTTGCCAGGCAGGCACTTGTGCCATGAGGCTATCTCCCGGCCCCTAGAACTAGAAGAATTTTATTTTATTTTATTTTATTTATTTTATTTTTTTCTTGTTTCACCTTTTTTTATTCACTCATTTTTATGGCCTGCTCAGCCTGTCCTGAGGGCAGGGCTGGCGCAGCATGTGGTGCCAGGGTTGGAACCGTGGTCCCTGAAGCCGCCCAAGCTTTCCCAAGCAGGCGCTTTAGACCACTGAGCCATCCTGCCGGGCCCCAGAACTAGAAGCATTTTAAAGCACTAGAAGAATTCAGAAGCAAGACAGAAAACTCCATATGGGATAATTGGGAAGCTAGGTACTGTTCTATATACTCATTATTTTCATTTCATAGATACAAAACTGAGGCACAAAATGCGAAATGAGGTACACGACAGAGAAATAAAGATTTTCAAAGGCTAAACACCTAAAATATTCTAAGTGTCAAGCCTTTGACATCTTAACACACCTATGTAATAAGATAATTATAACATGAACCATGGTTGAAAGAAAGGTTGAATATTCATTGCTTCCCTCCTATGTTCTTCAAGAGTTCTCTCAAAATCCTGAATTGTTCAAGAACAAGTAATGATGTCTAAACTGCAATCAAACTTGTCCCTTCTTTATTCTGCAATTTCATTTTCTTTCAACAACATGGTGCAGGTCAGTGGTATGATTTTTTCCCCCATATTGCCTTCTCCATTCTGCCCACGGGGTAGACAAGGGAAGCAACATGTTCTTGAGTTCCAAGTTAGACGTTTAACTTAGGAGACTGATCAGTTTTGTTCAGAAAAAAACCCTTCATCACATTTAGAAAAAGAAAGAAGCTTTATCTAAAACTTCAAATGAAGATTAGCTTTATGATTCTGTTCACAGTCAATGGTCCATAAGCTAGTCTACCAAAATAAGATTTGAATATCAAATATAGAAATTGTTGATACTTATTAATTAGCCAATCAAGTCAAACTATTTAAGAACAAAATATTCAATATACAAATATAGATGCTGTTTTATTTTTCCAGCAAATAATTCTCTAAGCAAATAGGTTACTGCTGATAAGAGCATGTAAATATTAAAAGAAAAAAAAACATAATTCTTCAATCAGTAAGATTTGGTTCTATATTATGATTTCAGATAGGCCTCTTATCTCAAAACTGCTTCCTCTGATCTGGCCATAAGATATGAAATAGGGGCTGGGGACATAGCTCGGAGGTCTAGGTCTAAGTGCCTGGCTGCAAGTGCAAGAACCCGGGTTTGATCCTCAGTACCGCATGGCACTCTGCCTGGAAAACCTGGGTGCACAATGTCAGCCACAAAATAGGTGTGGTGGTACGCACCTGTAATCCCAGCACTAGGGAGGCTGAAACAGGAGCATCACTATGAGTCTGAACTGCACAGTGAGACACTGTATCAAATAAATAAACAAGATAATGAAATTGCACCTGAAAATAAGAATGTGTAAGGACCTCATTCTATACTAACAGAAGTATGATAACTGGATTAAAGAAAGGATGGACTGGACAACTAAGCTCGGCAATTTGGCAGTTCGGTTATCTGTGCTACATTTTATAGGAGGAAATAAACAACCAGCACTATGTTCTAAGGTTATACAAATAATGCAAAGTTTGAATTCCATTCACACAAGAAAGAAAAAATTAAAAAAAAACAAAACGGGTCATGTTTGGCATAGAGTTAAAATTAAGGGGAATCACAATAACTACCTTGGGGGCCCAGCAGGATGGCTCAGTGGTCTAAAGTGCCTGCAGGTGGCTGCAGGGATGGCGGTTCGATCCCTGGCACCACATGCTGCGCCAGCCCTGCCCTTGGTGCAGGCTGAGCCGGCCATGGAAATAAATAAACAAACAAAAAAACAACAACAACAAAAAAAAAAACAATAACTACCTTAAAAGGATGGATCTGAAAATTATAAAACTCCGTGAAGCTCCAAAGGGCAGCATTTCTGGAAGTCCTATATCATCTTGTTCACTTCTTTTTATTATACTGAAATTTATTGTCTGTAAAATGAAGGGAGCGAACTAGAAAAAGTAAGTCCTCATATTCTAATAGCCCATGAGTTAGTCGTAACTACAAAGCACAAGATTTTTACTCAATATCTTCTCATCAGTAAGTAAAACTTTCAAATCATGGAAATAGTTAATCAAAAATCCCACAGTACTATAAATAGACTATTCTTGAAGACAATAGGGCAGAATATGCAACAGGTTTTCAGAAATACTGTAGATAAAGTATGCTACCAATGCATGAATCAGTCAGTGTATAATATGTTGTGGAATGCATTCTGGAATAAGACTTATACAGAAAACCTACACCTACCGATTCACAGATATCCTACATAGGTAAAATTCTCCACGTCTTTTTCTCATTTATCAAAATGTAGGAAGTTAAAAAAACTTAAGGGTCGCTATGAGGATGAGTGATTTTGCAGAACATCTCTTATTTCTTACTTTTGATAGTTCTACTAAATTATCAGAGTTCTTAAAAATTGATTGAAAAGTCAAAATTTCTCTCAAAAATGCCATAGTGATCTGATATATGATGCTTGCCTTCAAGAACAGAGAAATTATCTTTAAGGGTATTTAATACAAAAAAATTTGAGCTCACATTCTGAGGCATTAGGCTCCACTGGCTTTCAATTGATTTTTTTTTTCACTACCTAGTTCAGGCTGTTTTGAACTCACTGTGATCCTCCTGCCTCAGGCTCCAAGTGCTGGAATTACAGACATTCACCACTAGGCCTGTAGGAAAGCTTGGATATAGCAAAAAATAGAGACTTATGAAAGAAGGCACATTACTACTAATCATACAGATGTAACTGGAATTATGAGGAAATAATTGTAACAACTGTGCATACAAATTAAATAACAGAGACAAAATCGAAAAATCCTTACAAACATAAGATACTAAAACTGACACAGTAAGAAATGAAAAATACTGATGGGCCTAAAATAATAAAAAGATTGAATTAGCAGTCCAAAACTGCTCACAAAGCAAAGCCTAGGCTCAGGTGAACTTACTGATGACTTCAAGTAAAAATTTAAAAAGCAATTAAAAACTATCCTCACCAGACATCCTGGTGCATACTGGTAATGGTAGGTATTCATAGGATTGCAAGTTCAAGTCTCAAAATAAAATTTGTAATAGGGCTGGAAATGTAGTGCACAGTACATAGATTGCCTAACATAAATGAAGCTCTGGGTTCGATTTCTAGTACTGCTAAAAGGTAATAGTAACAATAATAAATATAAAAACCATCTTTCACAAACTCAAGAATTTTAAGGAGAGTTGGGCATGGTGGAGCACACCTATAATCCCAGCACTTGGAAGACTGAGGCAGGAGGATAGGTGTGAGTTCGAGACCAGCCTGGGCTACAAAAGTGAGCTTAAGGCCAGCCTGAACTGCATAGCAAGACACTGTCTCAAAAAAAAAATAGAATTTTAAGGAGAAAATGCTTCTTAGCTGATTCTATGAGTTATTACTCTGATATCATAACCAGACACAGGTATTTCAAGAAAATTTCAGTCCAATATTTATTATTTTAGTTATAAAATCCATAACAATATTATTTTAGTTATAAAATCCATAACAAGATACTGTTTTTAACCTCTTTTGGTTTTCATACCAGGAATTGAACTTGGGACTTTGTTCAATTCAAAGTAGTCAGGCAGTGCTGTGCTATGGAGCTATATTCCTAGCCCTGTAACAAAATACTTTAAAAGTGACCCTAGCTATATGTAAAAACAATTATACACTGTGACCAGGTGAAATTTATGCCAGAATTACAAGTTTGGCCAAATATCAGAAAATAAAATAATACAACATATCCTAAGAATAAAAGGGGGAACAGCCAGTAAGCATCTCAATAGACACATTAAAAATGTTCACGAAGTCCTAAGGTGGTGGTACATGCCAGTAATCCCAGCCCCTCCAGACACTGAGTCAGGAGGATCACTGCGAGTTTTGAGACCAGCTTGGGCTATAAAATCAGTTCAGGCCAGCCTGACCTGCAGAGGCAAGCTCTTGTCTCAAAAAGACAAAAAAAAAAAAAAAAAAAAAAAGCCGGGCGTGGTGGCGCACGCCTGTAATCCCAGCACTCGGGAGGCTGAGGCAGGAGGATCGCTGTGAGTTCGAGACCAGCCTGGGCTACAAAAGTGAGCTCAAGGCCAGCCTGAACTGCACAGTGAGACCCTGTCTCAAAAAGACAAAATAAAAAAAAAAAAGTTGAGCAGTTTAATACTCTTCCTCAGAATACAATATATTTCCTCTGGGCATGTTGATATACACTTAAAATCACAATCACAACACTTTGGTAGGCTGAGGAAAGAGGATTACAATTTAGTAGCTTAATGAGTCCTTGACTTAAAAAAAAAAAATTAGGGCTGGGAATGAAGTCTAGTTCAAAGAGCCTGCATTTAATATCCAGTACTACAAAGTAGACAAATAGGAAAATAAAGAAGATATTGAGACATATGTTTGACAAAGTATGAAACTTGCAGTGAAAACTACAAAACATTTTTTAAAGAAAGCAAAGAAGATTTAAATAAATGGAGACAATTCCCAGTCCCACAAAAAAATAAAAAATTAAAATAAATACAGACTTTCCAGTCATAGATTAGAAAATAATACTGTCAAGATGGCAATACCCCCTAAACTGATCTAAAGATTCCACATGTGTCAAAGTCTCTAGCAGAATCTTCTTGAAAACTGAATTTCTAACCTTAAAATTCATGTGGAAATTCAAGGGGCACAAAACAGTCAAATAATCTTTATAAAGACAAAAATTAGATCATTCACACTTTCTGATTTCAAAACTGACTGCAAAGGTACAAAGTAATCAAGAGAATGTGGTACTGGCATATGGATACACGGAGATCAATGTAAGGATATACACACACCAGTGCAGTTGCCGTCAGCATGCAGAAATAAGCTACTAAACATTCATAATCAACTGAATCTTTTCCAACGGTGTCAAAATTATTCAATAAAGGAAAAGTAATCTTCAAACAAACAGTACTGTGACAATTGGATGACCACATGCAAAAAAATGAAGCCATACTCCTTCCTCATAGTACATAGAAAATTGAAATAAAAATATATAGAACACTTACTTATAAAACCCAGAGGAAATGGGCATTGTGGTACATGCTTCTAAATCCAGCATGTAGGAGGCTGAAGCAGTAGGACTGCTGCAAGTCCAAAGCCAGCCTCTGGTACACAGTGAATTAGAGGACAGCTGAGACATCAAGACACTGTCTTTTTAAAAAAGATTAAAGTATTAAAAAAAGAGGTAATCATAAAAAATAAAACTAATAATAATAATTTTAAAAGAGGTAATAGCCAGGCATGGTGGCATATACCTGTAATCCCAGCACTTGGGAAGCTGAGGCAGGAGGATCAGTGTGAGTTTGAGACAGGCCTGGGCTACAAAAGTGAGCTCAAGACCAGCCTGAACTGCATAGCGAGACCCAGTCTCAAAAAAGAGGTGACCCAAAATATGTAAAATTCAGGCTGGGGATATATCTCAGTGGCACAAGGAGTTGCCTGGCAAGCTCAAGGTCCTGAGTTTCAGTCCTGATAATAAAAAAAAAAAAGTAAAACCCCTAGCATTCGTTAATGAAAAAATAAAGAACTCAGCTGAAAAGCAGGGAAATGATTTGAATAGAAATTTGCTAGAAAAGATATATGGATACATAGTGATCATATGGAGGAGCAGGGCAGATAGGTAAGTGACCTAAGTGCCTACCTAGAAAGTGCAAGTTCTTGAATTCAATCTCCAATACAAAAAAAAAAGTTAATCTTAATGAATCAATGTACAGACAATGACCACATAGAAAAAAATTCAGCATCACTAGATTTAGGGAAATAAAAATCAAAGCCACAATTGAAATACCACTTGAAAATCAGTAGGATAGATAGAATTTTAAAAAAACATAGAGTAACTGGAACATCTTCACATTGCTTCTGGAAAATATAATTTCATACAATCACTTGGAAAATAGTTTGGCAGCTCATCAAAAAGTTAAACATAAAGTTTCCATGACTCAACAATTCCACTAAGTATTCACTGAAGAAAGCTAAAAACAAATGCCCACGTAAAACATATATATAAATGTACATAGCAGAGTTATTCATAATAGTTGAAAAGTGAAAACTACCCAAATGTCCATCACTGATGGATAAATAAAATGTGGTATCCATCTTTTACACTATCATCCAATCATAAAAAGAATGAAATACAGATTCATGTTATAATATGGAAGAAACTAACAAATATTATGCTAACGGAAAAAGCCAATCATAAAAGATGATTCTACTGCTGTCAGGTGTGGTGGTGAATGCCTGTAATCCAAGTACTCAGGAGGCTGAGGTAGGAAGATTGCTGTGAGTTCTAGGCCAGTCTGGGCTACCTAAACAAATTTAAGGACAGCCTGAACTACTTAGTGAGATTATGTCTCACAAAATTCTTTTTAATTAAAAAAACCAGAGGAACCACCCACTCAGGACCCCCTTTCTGTCCCTCTCTAGGACAGGAGCTTTATTTCCCACAATGAATCTATTCTGCTCATAACCTCTATTTGTTCCTAAAATTCATTCTTTGGTTTTGGAGAATACAAACTCATACCAGGTCTTTTCAGGTTGGGAGATCAGTTTTCCCTGTATCATTTGGAGGTTCCCTATTGAAAGTCATCCACTCCAGATCAGTTTTTTCTTCCTATATCATTTGGAGTTTCCCACTGAGATCATTTGACAGAGGTATGAATCTGCTTTTCTTTCATAAATTCTGGATTGGAACTTGCTTAGGTTACAAATTTTATGACCATATTTCTGTCCCAACTCATACTCAACTAAGTGAATTCCCATGTCTTCTCCACAACCTTAGACCTGTCTCTCCACGTGGTTTTCCTCTGTAAAAGTCCCTGGAAGAGACAGCTTTCCAGGGTGTACCCACTCGGGATCCCCCCCTTCTGTCCCTCTCTCAGACATGAGCTTGCTTTCCCCCAATAAATCTATTCTGCTCATAAAAAATAATAAAAAATAAAAGAACAAATAAATGACCCCATTTAATGATTTTGTTAATAATACCTTAACACAGGATAGGGAAAATGGCACATAGCATTGTTCTCATTCTCTCTCTCACTCTCTCTCTCTCTCTCTCTCTGTATATATATATATAT
>PVJA010019656.1:0-38032 GCA_004027025.1 Myocastor coypus | reverse complement strand
GCTCCTGTCTGAGAGAGGGAGGCGGGGGTGGGGGTCCTGAGTGGGTGTCCCCAGAAAGCTGTCTCTTCCCGGGACTTTTGTAGTGCGAAACCATGCGGTGGGGCGGGTCTTAGGTGAAACCATGGAAACTTGCTGAGGTGGGCATGAGGTGGGACAAAACTATGGTCAGCCAATGAGATTGTAAGCACCATTGCTCAGATAAAATTGTCTAAAACCAATACCGAATGGGGAAGGGAGTCACTTAGCAAGTGAGCATGAATATGAAACAGGGTCTCTTCCTTGAGGATTGGGTTATTGACTCATTTAGGCTCTTTTAAGGCGATTGATACCTAGTTAGAATATCAATCCCTGGTGCACATTCCTAGGGCAATATAGTTTTGTGGCTTTGATTTGCATTTCCTTGATGTCTGCGAAGGCTGATCCTCAGACCTCATGAGAGTGTCATTCCTAAGGAGAAATCCTGCGAATGCAAGGACTGCCTGCGTGGGATCTGAAGCACCTGCGAAGGAAGGGCCTGGGACCCCGGTGCTTCTCCTGAGGGGTGCTAGAGGTTGATTTTGTTGAACTTGCTTTCATTAAAACAGAAAGGCATAGTGACATTCTTATCGAGAGTGGGATTTGGTGGGCCACTGTCCATCATGAAAAACCAGGTCATGCATTTGGTGGCTCAGGATGGTTGCTCAAGGTAGAGACATAAAAATAGAAAGCTTGTCATTGAGTGACTAATGTAAGAGTTGTAATGGTTTAGCTTTGATTGGTTTGAGAAGTCTCTAGGAGATTATGGGGGCATGGCCCTGGGGACAGTGTCTAGTTCCTGGTGTGCCCTGCTTTCTGGCTGGCATGCACTGAGTGGGTTTCTCAGATGACCCCTTAGCATGATATTCTGCTTGGAGTCAGTCACTCATGGACTGAAACCTCTGAAACCGTGAGCCCAAATCAATCTTTTTTCTTTAAATTGCACATCGGGTATTCTGTCCTAGCAATGAAGAGCTGAGTAAGGCAAGAGGAGGATGAGAACCAGGAGGAATGTGCTGGCCGGATTCCCATCTCCAGCTGCAGCACAGGATGACCTGGGTCACTGACTTGCCGCTGGAGCTCTGTTCTGGGGCTGGCTCTTCAGATCCATCCTTTGCTGAGTGTGAACTAAGTGCTGGGGTCACCCATGAGGGGCAGCAGGCCCTGGTAGTTCTCCAGCTTGGATGTTGTGCCTTAATGCCTGCCTTTCCTCACTGCCTGGAACTGTGTCTTAGTTACTTTTTACTCGTTGCTGGGACAAATACCCGACACTCAAAATGAAGGAAGGAAAGGTTTATTAGCTTACAGTTACGGAGGTTTCAGTCCATATTCAGCTGGCCCAAGGCTGAGTGGAACAGGGCAGAGAGCATCCAGTTCATGGTGGCGGCACAGCAACAATATGGTGGCAGAGGCAAGCAATCAATGAGGGCAGCAGAGCAACAGCTACAGCTTTAGTCTGTCTGTCACTCTTTATATTACATTCAGGCTCTCCACCTTAGGATATCTGCCTTAGACCACACCCATAGTCTCAGCCTTACTCAGACTGATAATCCCATCAGTACTATAACACATAATCCCAGTGACTCATGAGTCAAGTCTCAATCTGTAGAATTCCCCACCCAGTGACTACATGAGGCTTTGGGGGGACAACTAGACATAAACCATAACAAACTGCTACTGAGAATTCTAGCAGAGGGCTGAAAGTCTTTGTGGGAAAGACATTGTTTGCTGGGTAGACTTGTCCTTCTACCGGGTCCCCAGCCTCCCTGAGATGACATGTTGGCCCTCGAGAATATGGAAGATGAGTAAACCATTTGACCATCTGTAACTTGAAGAACTCATGTTCTTAGGCAGGTGATTTTGTTCTCTGAGAGAAGCTGATGAGTCTCATTAACTCAGGGGCAGTGAGAACAGTTCCCACTAGCTTGGGGCTAGGGTAAAGGTTTGTCTTGGGTTCCCTTGGACATCATGACTCTCTGGCTACACTGTGAGGAATCCAGGAAGGGGTGAAGCTGCAGAGCTGCAGAGGGAATGCTTTGCACACCTGCACTGTACTTGTGCAATGTATATCCCTTGCAGGGCAACCTCGGGGCCCTGTGGTCTGTTGGGTTCCATCCAGGCTCTGGCCACAAGCACACGGTCTCTGTGTGCCAGCTTCTGGGCATGTGGGGCCTTTCTAGGAGCCAACACAGTGTGTGGGCACTGCCACCCCCCACCCCTGCTTTGTTTTCTCTGCCCAGCTGGTCTCCAGAGAGTGGTGTGGCCATAATTAATTCCAAGATAGATTGTCAAGGTAGGGCTGGAGACTTGGAGAAAATCAGTCCATCGTTCTGCTGGTGGGGCTTCTTGGGCACGAAGCCCCATTCACTCCTTCCCTCCTTACAATCCCCCACTTGCCACCTAGTGTAAGTGAAAACCAGGAATAGGCTCTGGGCCCAGCCAAGGGGTAGGAAGGGCCGTGTGTCTGTGAAGCTGCCTCCTCCCCCACAGCCTGACTGTGTTTGTTCTCAGTGCAGAAAATTAAATTCTATCCCAAGGGCTGCAGGTCCCTAGGTTTGATTATTACAGGACTTTTGAGGAGGAGGGGCTGGCTTCTGTCTCTGCAAAATAAACTGATAATAGATATGTTGACAGAAGAAAAAGTGTGCATTTATGAACTTGTAAGATGACATGGGCAGGGGCCTCATAGGGAACAAAAGTGACCTGGTAGGTATGAAAGGCAATGTGCTGTGGGGTGGTGGAGGCCACTTGGGGAGAGCAGATGGTTTCTGGGACTGATGAGAAGACCCATGTTAGAACAGGGGATTATGCACACTGTGGCGAGGCAGGTCCATCTTCCTGGGGGTGTCTACCTTCAGAGAGATGAGGGTTGTCTAGAGAACAATCTTTTGAGTGCTACTCATTTTCCTGTGCCTTCAGCCCAGAATAATCAATACCTCCCAGCAGCAGGAAGTGGGGCAGCTCAGGCTGAATGCCTCCACCGTGGGTACCTCAGCACCACCCTCCTTGGTGCCAGGCAGCCCCTGCTGTCTCCCACATGCCCACCCCTCAGGGTCCTGAGCGCCAGTTCCTGTTGCCTGAGTCCTGTCCTCTGCCTCTCCCTCAGCACCTAGCTGAAGGAACACTTCTCAGGAGAATCTCCAGTGCTCTGTTGGGGCTGTGCTCAGGCGCCGACCTGTGTCAGCTGGGTCTACTCTGTTTCATGTTGGGCTTTACTTTCAAGGAATATAGTCACTTCCATGATGAAAACAAGGAGCCTGTGCCATCTGGAGCTTCCTGTTTTCCCATCCGTAAGCCCCTCACTCCTGAGCTGTTTATGGCAGGCCTGGTTGGTCCTCATTGGGCAGCTATTGATCTGGGTTCTTGGGGGTGGTTTCAGTGACACCAGCTTACCATACTATGCAGCTCACCAGGCTTCAGTGGCTCAGCTGTTGGCTCCTCCCTCCATAAATGTCTGCTGCTCTAATGCCTTTATCTTGCCACCTTTACTCTGGAATAAGTTTTATTGAGATAAAAAAGTAAACCCACGTAAATTGCAGAAAGGACTGCATTTCAAATTGATTGAGAGGGACCGGTGAGATAGCGGACCAGAGCACCTGCTTAGGCAAGCTTAGGCAATGCAGGGACCACACAGTTCTATCCCCAGCACCACATGCCACACCAGCCCTGCCCCCAGGTCAGACTGAGCGTGTTTGTTGAGTACGGCACGTCCTTTTGGGAGTTCACGAGCCAGTGGTCCAGGTGTTATTTAAAATATGATTGGCTTTGGGGCAGTGGGAACAATATGATGTGTTGGTCAGAATGTCCCACAGCCCCTTCTCCAGGCCGCAGGAGACCTGGCCTCAGTGAGGTTGGCTCATGCCTTCACCTTCTTTATGACCTCCTGCTGCCCTATGCACCCTCTGCCCCCACCCCTTTACCTCTGTCTGCACCCAAGCAGAGGCTCCAGCAGCTAGCTGCAGTCAGTTTCTGGGTAGGCGGGCCTGTCACTTCCTGTCCCCCCCACCCCCCAAGGCAGCAATGGATTAGGTCCTTCTCCAGCCTGGATACCTCAGCCATACGGGTGACCTGAATGTGGTAGGCTCAGAGCTTTTGCAGAAGGTCCGTGGAGCCGTTGTTTGAGGAGTGCATGAATGCATAGAGCATCTCCTGGGGAGAAAGGACCCAGCCTAGGAGTGAGGCTTTTCCTGCAGTTCATGGGGAAAATACTGAGAAAATTGATAGAAAAGACTTTTCTTACTGGCCCCAGCCATCGTCTCCCTGGTGAGGGGAGGCCTGACCAAAGGAAGAGTGTCTCTGTGGTGTGGAAGTGCATCCTGGGTCTTGGCTGGTGAGTGCCTGGGCCAGAAGGCACTTGTCATTGCCATGGTAACCTTTAGAGGCTGCTGTGTGATCACCCACATGTGCCCCTCGTGTAGGGATCCGTAAATGTAGGCATCCGTACCGTGAACGAACGGTTCAACCCTGCGGACACACGGCCGTCGGAATGAGGGCCGTCGGAATGAGAAAGATAGACAAGACGAAAAGTTGGGCTAGGCGGTCGTCAGTCTGCCTGATGGGCAAGACCAACTCAACGAACGGAACAGTGAAATGATCCTTTATTTATACTTCTACAAAGTCTGCATCCCATAACTGCAAGGCTACCCAGCAACCAATAGCTGGCCTGAACCAGACAGGATGTTTTGCTCAACAGGATGTTTTTCTCAGCACTGGAGTAGCTTTCTGCTCCAGGCAGGGAGGCCCAGTCCCACTTACACACACTTGATGATTTCCTGGCTTCCTGTGGCTCCCAACACCCGAGGACCTCCCCTGGGCTGGTGGCTCGCTGGATTCCTACTGAGGAGCTGGTTCATGGGGGATCCATGCTGAAGTGGCTGTGGCCACAAAAGGCTCGGAGGCGTCTCGATTCTGGGATGTAGCCTCCTTGTCCACTAGGAGCTATGGGTTCCACCACCCCTGGGGCTGCTGGAGTCAGCCCTGCCTCCAGCTGACTGTCGGCCCCTCCCTGTGTGGCGGCTCTTGTACTCTGGAGGCACTTGGAGGGCGGCTGGGTCGGTTCAGTTCGTCAAGTTGCCGTTTGTCCTCCACGTTCACAGTGCTCAGAATTCGAGGTCCATAGGGTGAAGGCTAGCTGTGCTGGCGTCTGCCTATCTGGGATGTGTGTGTGCCAGTGGTGAGCAATGGGTCCCTGTCCTTACCATCACTGTCCAGCCCTTCTGGGACATCTAAGCCCTCAGTCTCGGCCTCTGGAATTTTACAGCCCATGTCCTATGTCGGGAATGTTAGTCCTCGGCTCCACAGTCCCTTTGCCCGGTTGGTGGCCACAATGTGGAGAGCCTATCTGAGCCTAGGAGGCGTCACCAAAGGTGAGCCAGTGGTGCCAGCAGGGTGCGGTGGTGTCCAGCAGCATTTGCAAAAGTTCCATAGCCACCATCCTGGCTCTTCTGGCCCTGGGCATGGGTTGCTGGTGGTCACTGCAGCTCCTGAGCCTGGCTTTTTATACAGCACTGTCCGCTCGTATGCTAGTGTGGCGGGCTTGGCATCTGCTCCTGCCGGATCCCTTTGCATGGCCACTGTGCCAAGTCCAGCTCATTCTGTCAGAGCTGAATGAGTCCTCAGCCCAAGCAGATGTGCTGGGAGGACCCTTCCCCATCTGACATGGAACGTGCCCCTGTGGTACAGACTTGCTTGGGGTTGTGCTAGTTGTGCGTGCGTGCCTGCGTGCGTGCGTGTGTGCGTGTGTTCCTTACTCTGCCCTTCACCCCCCACCCAGGACCACATGCTGGGATAGGCAGATAATCTGTCCCCACATAGGACCCCTGAGAATGCTGGGGTGGGCCTGCTAGGGGGGACAGTGGGAGGGGCTGCAGAGCCCCAGATTAGGCAAGTGCCCCAGGCTCTTGGGGAGGTGCTTAGCCTGGTCACCTCCTCACTGGCACCCCTGGCAGCAGGGTGCATTCCCAGCCCCTACCCACTTCAGAGCTCTACCCAGCCTGGTTCTAGGATTTCAATTTAATAAGTGAGTCAAGATCTTTCCTGCTCAGGACCCTGTGGGTTGTGCGTGGCCTCGGGGTACTCAGTCTGACTGTAGCAATCTCTTTCCGTGGGCCTCAGAGCCACGAACTTCTGTTGAGGCTACCTTGACCCTGTCTACCCTCTCTACCCAGGAGGCCACCATGTGCCCAGCCTGGAGTGGGCCACTCAGGGATGCTGGCCACACTCAGGCTTCATTCACTCTGCTTCCCCCTCTGAGGGGTCTTCGCCAGCAGAACTTCTCCAGGAAGGTCAGGGCTGCGAACAAGGTGGCTTTAAGAAGGGGTGACGCAGAGGATCAAACAGAGCCCCCTCCAGGGGGCAGGAGAGGCTGCTGGAGAGCCAAGAGGGGCCCTGTGTGCCCAGCTGCAGGAGGCTTCCTCTAGGGCAGGAGGAGAGGTTAGCCCCCTGCCTACGGGCCAGATGTGAGTGGGGCCTGCTCCTTGCCTCCACCTGGGGGACAGATTCAGCTGAGGGACACAGAGGAGCTGAGGACGGCAGCGGCTCAGGACCTGCAGCCATGGCATACCCCTCCTCCATCAAGGCTGCTCTGGAGTGGTCTGTGCGTCCTCTGCAGGACAAAGAAACCCAGCCTGGGACCCCACGGCAGAGTCAGTATTGAGCGGAGCTGAGCATTTATCACACGCTCTTAAATGGGCCAAAACACAGCTTGAGTGCACCGGGCTTGCCTCTTGGGGTCAGCTAGGCTGTGCTTTTGTACCTCAAATAGCCATTTTCCTCATAAATGGCTCAGGAGAAGGAGAGCTTTGATGTCTATCTTCTCATTTTCGTCTTTGGGCAGATACCTGGTTGCCCATTTCCTCCTACACCCTGGAGCCGGAAGGAAGCTGGGCCGGGAGGAAGGTGCGCATCTGGTCTGAGTGGACGTCCACGAGTAGGCCGGCCCCACAGCTGTGGGCAGGAGCACCACCTGCTTGCTGAAGTGTCCACATGAAGGGAGGTTTCCTTACCTGGCTGATGTGGCTCCCAGGGCCAGGAACACAGCCGTGCCCGCCACTGGCCATTCTTTTAGGTTCCGGAGTGGCTGTGGGTGCTCTTGCCTCAGGTGGCCTGCCTTGCGCCTCAGCTTCCTCCTCAGAAAGAAAACCCCAAAGCCCATCTCTGTTCAGAGCTTCCACCTGCTCCTTTGGGTCAAGGGGCCATGTGTCCATTTATGGACTTCTAGGGTGGCACAGGGACTGACTGACTCCCCGTAGGACAGCCTTTGTCCATCTAGAATCTCATATTCTAGGCCTCACCTCAGGGCCCAGGGCCTGGCATGCCTCGTTCTCTGCTGTGTCTCAGTTCTGCTGTTATGATCAGCAGCTAGGGTTCCTTCCTAGCCGTACACCGAGGCCCACAGGGCAGGCTTCAGGGCCTCAAACCTGCGCGTTAATTTTAGCATTTAAAACCTCAAAAGTTTAACACTCTTAATATTTAAAGCATACATGAGTGAAGGGGAGGAATGTGAAGAACTACTGCACAGCCTCCCCGCCTCACCAAATAAGCTCGGTGCCAACTTTGTCCCCGCCATTACTTCTCCGCACTCGGCATTCCATGCTGGGTTATCAGGAAGCATGTGCACAGAGCAGTTGCCTTGTCCATCAATTCTAGTCAATGTCTCCAGAACACAAGGGCCTCTTTAAGGTACTATAGCCATAGTACTTTCTACCTTCGAGAATAACTTTGTTGTTGTTTGAGACAGGCTGGCCTTGAACTTACTTTTGTAGCCCAGGCTGGTCTCGAACTCACATCGATCCTCCTGCCTCAGCCTCCCAAGTGCTGGCATTACAGGCGTGTGCCACCATGCCCGACTAGAAAAATTTCTTTTTTTTGTGGGACTGGAGTTCAAACTCACAACCTTGCACTTGCCAGGCAGGGACTTGTGCCATGGAGCTATCTCCCTGGCTGCACCAGCTAGAACAACTTCTTTCTTTAAAAAAATTTTTTTTTAAATTTTATTTTGCTTAAACCTCATTTATTTATTTGTGTTATGGCCAGCTCAACCCACCCTGCAGTGGGGTGGTGCAGCGTGTGGTGCCAGGGATCAAGCAGCAGTCCTAGTGCTTGCCTGAACTTTCCTAGGCAGGCCTTTAGACCACTGAGCCATCTCGTTGGCCCTAGAATAATTTCTAATGGCAGCAGATATCGAGATTGAACTCTCCTGATGGCCTTGAGACTCATTATTATTATCATTATTATTATTTCTCTGAATCAGGATACAAGAGTCTGTACAAAACACAGAGCCTCTCTTACTCCGTCATTTCCTTTGTAGTTTATTTGTTGATGTCCAAGTTCTTCTGTCCCAGGAAACCCCCATCTGCTTTCCACCATGTGTTTCTTTTTTTTTTGAGATGAGGTCTCTTTGTGTAGCCGAGGCTGGCCTCAACATTATAACTCTTCTGACTCACATTACTGAGTAACTGGATTATGGGGCTATGCTGCTGTGCTTGGTTTGTAAGACTTTATTTATTTATTTCTTGTTTCAGAACCTTTGTTTGTTTATTCACTCATTTTCATGGCCGGCTCAGCCCACCCCGAGGGCAGGACTGGCGCAGCATGTGGTGCCGGGGATCGAACCGAGGTCCCTGAAGCCGCCCAAGCTTTCCCAAGCAGGCACTTTAGACCACTGAGCCATCCTGCCGGGCCCCCACCGTGCGTTTCTGAAGTCCACCGACATGCCCACCTCCATCCCTCATTGGGACCTGGTCAGTCTTCACTGGGTCATGAAGAGCCAGGCTCTTGTCTGAGACTGTGTTTGTTTGTGATTTGGTGCTAGCAGTGGTGACAGTATGTACTAACCGTAACACCTTAGGAGATGTTGCAGCCAGATGTTGCAGGGCTGGCTTCTTTAGGAGGTTCAAGGGGAGGAGTTTATTTACTTATTTATTTTTAGGGAAGGGTGTGCAGGGTATTCAGGATCTCACTACTAATAGTGGATCCGCCTGTTTACAGCCTCCCAAGAGCTGGAGTTTTAGGCACACGCCACCACACCCAGTCTCAGTTGTAGGCTTGGCGATCCCTGGGGTCTGGGCTAGCACAGCAGGCCCAGGGATCGAACCCCCGGCCCCTGCAAGTGCTTTAATCCACTGAGCTATTTGTCTGGCCCCAAAGGGAGCATTCGTTTCCTGCCTTTCTCAGCTTCTAGAGGCATTTCTTGACTGCTGTCTCTGCTGTCTGTCAGACCTCTTGCTTTTGTTTCATGTCTCCTTCCCTGACTGTGACTGCTGTCTCTGTCTTGGCCTGGTAAGGCATTGGGTTCACTTGGATACTGCAGGATAACGCCTCTTCTCGCCTCAAAATCTTCACCCTATCCACGCATCCCTTTGCTACCTAAGGTGAGACATTCACAGGACTCGGCTGTGAGCCCCTCTGGGAGAGCATTGTTCTACCTGCTCAGCGCCATGGTTTGTCGCCAAGTAGGAGAGCGTTCCAGCCTTCCCAGGGACATGCCGCGCTGCGCTTATAATGCCTCACGCTTCAGCCGCGTCGCTGCAGCTTTCTGCAGTGCTTTTGGGTTCGTTCCTAGAAGTGAGATGTGTGGGTTGAGGGTGAGGCACACGTATCGCGCTAGAAGTTGCCAAGTTCCCCTCCACAGGGTGGGATCGTTGTGTCTTCCACAGGGTGCCTGCCACGGGGCATGTAGCCAGATGCTTGGATTCCTGCCAGTCTGATGGATGAGACGTGGCATCTCATTTGTTTTACTTTGCATTTTTTTTAAGATGGGCGAGGGTGAGCCTTTTTTCAATTGTTAGAAGGCTGTTTAATTGTCTTTGTTCTGTTTTTCCTCTTGAGCCGATAGTTTTTAAATTCTTTACATGCTCAATGTTACACTTTTATTTTTGACATAAGTTGCAAGTACCTTTCCAGCTCATTTGTCTTTCAAGCTTTTCTTGGTGCTTTTGCTATGCATACTGTTTTTCTCTTACGTAGTCATGTTAATCACTTGGTGGGTTGCTTTTGAATTTGGGGTCATAGAAATGTTGTCCTTGTTTCCATTTAGAGAAGACTTCATGTTTTCTTCTAGGTTTAATTTATCTCATGCATCTAGAATTTATTCTGGGAAATAGTGTCAGTAATGGCCCAGTTTTAACTTTTTTCTGTGCCTGTTTAGGCATCCCAGCACGACTTATTAAAAAGTCCCAGCTGGGCATCGTGGTACACACCTGTCATCCCAGCACTCTGGGAAGTCAAGGTGGAAGGAGTGCAAGTTCAAGACCACCTGAGTTGCTGGTCGTGATGGCACACGCCTGTAATCCCAGCACTTGGGAGGCTGAGACAGGAGGATAGGTACGAGTTCGAGACCAGCCTGGGCTACAAAAGTGAGCTCAAGGCCAGCCTGAACTGCATAGCGAGACCCTGCCTCAAAAAGACAAAAAAAAAAAAAAAAAAAAAGGCTGCCAAGACCCTGTCTCAAAATTAAAAATAAAAAAAAAAGAGCTAGAGATACAGTTTGGTGCAAAGGCCCTGGGATCAATCCTCTGTATTATAGAAAAATTAAATTAAATTAAATTAAAAAACACTTCCTAAGTTTGAGATGCTGCCTTTAGAATATGGGAAGTATCCTGTACAGGTGGGCCTCCTTCTGGATGTTCTGTTTTGTTGCCCTGGCCTGTATGCCTGCACTAGTGCCACGTGCCATGTTGTTGACGTAGCACTGGTGACTGAACCCAGGGCCTTTGCACGGAACTATGTCCTGAGCTACTTCTAAAAAATAGCATTTTGTGACAGCCTTACCAAGTTGCTAAACGGTCTAGACTAGGTGTGAACTTGCCGTTCTTGTGCCTTACCCTGCCAGACTGCTGGGACTGTAGGCATGTGCCACCCAACTGCTGTCCTACACTTGTGTGCTGTGGAAGCCTTCTATAATACATACACCTGACTGGCCAACGTGGCTAGAAATGCTATCTTCACCTTCTCTGTGTGTGTGTGTGTGTTTTAAGCTACTTTTGTTGATTCTTCTTCCAAATGAATTATATACCTAGTCAGTCAGCTCTTGGGGAGAAAAATCCTGATCCTAGTTTTACTGAAGCTATTCTGACTTCATTTTTTTTTTTTTTACCTGTATATCTATATTTATTCCTATCTGCATCTATGAGATCACATGACTTTTAATGATCAACATCGAAGTTCAAAGAGTTCATGTGCTTCAGACTCTGTCCTTATCACTTTCTGGATTTTCTACTTGGAAAAGTTTAAGAATCAGTGATAAGAGAAAGATTTTTTGAAGCACAGGATAAGGGCTTGTTCTTATTTCTACAACTTAGCAGTTGCAAAATTTTGAACACATTACTTCACTTCTCTTGTTGTATAAGTACATAAATCAATTTTTTTACATTGCATTAAGGGCAATTTATTGTTTTTACATACAGAAAACTCAGGACTACGCTTAGCCCAGTTTAGTGGCCAGCTCTTTAGTCTTTTCTTTCTCCAGGTTGGCAATACAAGCCATAGATTTTGGACCCAGAATGTTGCCTCCCCAGGATGGCGGATCTCATCGTATATGTCATCGTAGCTGGTCCTGATGACCTCCACCAGCTTAGCCAGTGCGCCTTTGTCTTCCGAGTTGACTTGAGTGAAGGCAACAGTGGTATAGGTCTTTCTGTGGACCAGATGCCCCCAGCCTGGTCTTCCCCTTGGTGATGTAGTAAGGGACCCCCATCTTGTGACACAGGACAGACAGGAACACCACCAGCTCAATGGGGTCCATGTCGTGTGCAATTGCCAAGAGCTGAGCCTTCTTCTTCTCTACCAGAGTGGTAACAGTGTTGACACCTGCTCTGAGGACCAGTGACCTCCTAGTGGGGACATCCCCTTTGCCAGCAGCTTTCTTCTCTGCCTGGGCCAACAGCCTCTGTTCTTCCCTTGCTTGGTCTCTTGTCTGTACTTATGAGAGAACTTAAGCAGCTGGGTAGCAGTTTGACGGTCCAAGGCCTGGGTGAACTGGTTAATCGTAGGGGGCACCTTCAGACACTTGTACAGGATGAACGTCTGTCGCTGTAGCCAGATGTGGCAGGGCCATTTGACAAAACAGGGGAAGTCTCTCTTGGGCTGGATATCCTGTCCAATGCCAAAATTCTGGGGTTCACCTTTGGTGGCATTGGGCATCACATCTGTGCGTCTGGCTGCATTTCCCTATCTCCGCTTCCAGTTCTCTGTCTTTTAGGAGACTGTTATGGGTGTCACCAACGTGTGTTATTTTATTTTGCTTTTATAAAAGGATGTTCACCTTGATTAAATATCTGATCTGGCTTTTGTATGCATGACGGCTGCAACAGTTTGCAGGTTAGTTCATAACCTGTGGTTGCACTGGTTTTTCTCAGGCTTGGAGTGGCTACGCCATTGATCATTTTGATTCTGTCAGATCCAGATATAAATCCTACTTATCTGCAGGCAGAGGCAGTTTAACATTCTCTCATTCTGTTTTTGCCCTGGAACCTTCTGTGCCACTTACTGGATGGACTAGAGCCTGTTAGGATGCATGCCCCCCCCACCCATCTACCAGGGGGTACTAGGTCCTGCCCCTAGGGCTACTGTGGGGATTTTGTCAACAAGCACCACCACCACTGCTCTGCCTGTGCCTGGGGCACAGGCACGCTGGAGCGTGAGGCGCCACCCGTGGGTGCCTGCCAGATCTTTCCCTCAACCTCAGGGCAAGTTTCTCCGGCTGGCCTTGAGAACTTTCTGTTCTTTGTCTGTGAATATCTGTTTTTATAAGCCAGCCCCTACTCTCAGCACCAGGAAGGTTCATACTGGAAACTGTATGCTCCATGGTGACACCCCATAGGAGAGACAGACACTCAGACCAAATGGCTTCGGATGTCTGGGGGCTTAGGGCCACTTTAGTGATGTGGGATCAAGGGCTTGGCAGGACCCACAGGAGGCGTCTGGGAGTTGGGCCCATTAGTCAGAGGAAAAAAGACACAAATGTGGCCATTTCTTCCATAAATATAACAAATAGGGACAGAATTATGTCCTTGGGGCTGTTCCACCCTGGCATGACTGGCCCTGCCTCTGAACAGGAAGAGGAGACAGACTGACCGCTGGCCACCTGGTTGACAGGGCTCTTGCCTAGGGCCTGATGCGGGCTCCTGGTGCGAAGCACTTTTCTAGGGAAATGTTTTGGGGCTGTGACCAATGCAGAGATGCAGAGAGGAAGGCTGGTGCCTGGTGGCACAGGAGTGCAGGGCAGGCGTGAGTCACATACCCCAGATGTGTCCACAGACAGCAAGAGAGGGTTTAAGAGTCCTCCTGCTGCGGGTAGCATGAAGAGTCATGGACTCGGAGGTGCCTGGGGTAGATGGGTGGTCGGGGTTCTGCTGGTATCAGTGGGTATTTTGCCTTCAGTCACAGAGGCTTCCTTTAATTCTGTTTAGAGGTGGTGAAGGCAGATAAGCCTGCTGCTCCCGGGCACATGTGTAACCACAGAGACCAAAGCGAGGAGGCAAGAGTTGGGTCTCCTTCTTTTTCTGTTTTCTGGCTAAAATGACCACAGGACAAAGTGGGAGCGGGGGCTTCCCACAGGGCTAGCGCTCATAGCACTCTGCTGAAAGGGGCAAGTAGACAGGGGCTTGGAGCTCTGGGCCAGCACCTGTGCCCCCTTCTCTAGCCCCAGCAGCACCTGAGCCAGTGTGGGCCCCCGGGGACTGGTGGGCTTCCCCTGCAGAGGTGAGGCAGCCAGAGAAGCTAGAGGCAGTGGTCCCAGGCGGGAGCAGTCAACAGAGAGCACAGCTCTGCTTCCTGCCTGTAGCACCGCCAGAGAAGACACACCTGTGACAGCCCTGGGGCTCCTGGAGGAGCCATGCTGAGCTGTGGGTGGGGACGGCACCTGAGAGGGAGCTGGAGCGGCTGTGAAGGAGCCCTGTTGCATTGTCTCTGTTTACAGTCCCGGAAGACCCTGCCTATGTGGCAGAAGGGGCTGCAGGGAAACCAAGGGGGAACATCATCTGCTCGAGGAACTTGCGCGAATCAGAGGGGACCACTGCTGGCAGGTGTCAGCGTTTGGGTCTAGATGTCACCTCAAAGCCTCATGCAGTTTTAGATGCGCCTTCTTTGGCACTGGCTAACTCTAGAGTATGTGGTTGATTGATGATGCAAAGCTGGGATTCAGGGTGCTGGGATTAAGTGTGGGTGATGACCGGCTCAGTCCGCTGATAGCACTGGCACTGCCCTAGTCCTGGTAGACTGGATACAACATAAGGGGCAGGAGGAGGCTTGCTTCCTTTCCTTGTTCTTGCTGTCTGTCTTCTGCCCACCATGATGTGTTCTCCTCTGCAAAGCCACCCTGACCTGTGAGCTAAATAAACCTTCCTTCCTTTGACTTGGGATGTTATGTATTTTGTCTCAGCACAAGAAAAATAACTAAGATAGCAGGAAAGCAGGGGACAAGGAGTATCAGCTCGAGGGCTTGACACAGACACAAGGGAGAAGCAGCAGGCCAATCTGGTTGGGACCACAGATCAACTCTGCTGTCCCCATGGATATGCCCAAGAGTGGGTGGTATTGGTGTTGGTGTTAGGGGAAGGAGATGACATCTGCTGGGGGTAGGCCTTCATCCCAGGCAGGAAGCAGCCCTGGAAGCAGCCAGGAAGGCGACTGGATGCTGAGCCTTCTGCAGGGAAGAGGAGCAGCATCGCCAGGGCTCAGACTGTACAGACGCTGGCTGAGAAGTGTAACTGCTCTGAACTGTCATTAATGTGTCAGACTGGAAAGTGCGGCCTTTGTAGACAGAAGGGCTTGGCCACTCGCCCCTATGTCCTTGGAGTCCCGAGTCCAGAGATTGTCCAGGGAGAGTGAGACAGGAAATCCGAAGCCACTGATGAAATGGGCAACATCCAGCTGCAGTGATCCAGTGAGAGAGCCCGGGGGTGACTTGATTAAGTGATTGAGTGCCTATCGCTAGTTGCTGGGTGGCACCCGCTGGGCTGTCCCAGCCTGGAGACCTTGTGGGTGTGGGGAGCTTCCTGGGGCTGCAGACTGCCCCTCCTCAGTTGATCTTCCTGTTGAGTTCCTCAGTCCCTTACCAGGGCCAGCTCTGCCAGGACCCTAAATGGGGTGGTCATGTGGGTATAGAAGCAGTGCTGGCATACCTGTGTCACTTGTACCATGGTGGGCTGTTTGTATCATTAAAAGCCCCGAAAGTTCACTGGCATGGGTGGAGGGAGCGCCAGCATCTCTTGTTGTAAATGATCCAGTTACGTGATGCTCAGCAGAAGTACAGGATGACACCAGCATGAGCAGGACCCTCACCTTATCAGCCCACTGTTCTCGAGGCCTCTGGGAGGGTCCCTGCATGCTTGTCCCTGTTCTTGGGCAAACTGAGAGGTTTTTACCATTTTTCCAAGCTTCCCCAAGTTCTGTAATCTCACCACCTCCCAGCAAGCCGCTCTAAGCTTTGGGAAAACTGGACTCCTGACCCTCCCCTTGCCCTGTGCTCTCGTTTTGTGGGATTTTCTGATGCACCCTGCAGGGGGCGCCTGTTCCAGACCTGCACACCCTAGAACTGTTAGGGGTTCTCAAACAGAAGCCTGACCACAGAGTCCACATTGGAATTTTTTTTTTTTTTTTTTTTTTTTTTTTTTTGGTCTTTTTGAGACAGGGTCTTGCTATGCATTTCAGGCTGGCCTTGAGCCCACTTTGGTAGCCCAGGCTGGTATCGAACTTGCACGATCCTCCTGCCTCAGCCTCCCAAGTGCTAGGATTACAGGCGTGCGCCACCATGCCCGGCTCTCCACATTGGAATTTAAACTGAGCCTTTAATACTGAGCTCGGGGCCTTCCTGACTTCAACTCACACAGGAGAGGAGGCAGAGAAGAGCCCGAGTGACAGAGAGCAGGGTTTTTATACAGAAACTACTTCCCGCTTAGCATGTACTCCTGATTTTTACAATTAATCATTTGTAACCTACCAATGCATACAGGCACAATTTACAAATTAACTAGACAATAGATTGAACACAAGATCTAAATGAACTTCCTCTGATCTTCAGCAGAACGAAATCACTAACTACGTTCCTAGATGGTTCAACAAGCAGTCAGGCTTAAACCTAATCGTCACCTACTAAATGGGGGCTGATTGTGTTAGGTACATATACAACAACATGAATCACTCTGACTTAGGTTATTATAATTCACATCTGAGGTTGTTAACCTTTAATCTACACAAATACTATGTCCTGTTTGCTATGGGCAGTTATACAAAGAATTCATCAATCTCAAGGGGAATTTCCTGGACATGTGGGCTTAAGGTTGTAATTTTTAAACTACTGAGTAGTCTCGAATGCCCTATTACTAATTCACAAAGAAATTGCCTCACTGAGTCTGAAATCTAAACCCATTCCAGAACCCTCTATGCAGAGGATGTGTGGGGAGAAATTACTGCATGGTGGGGCGCAGTAGAGGGCAGCTGAGGGTAAAGAAGACAGTTCAGTGTGGGGTCAGGCACCCGGGCTCACTGTCCTACCAGGACCCTACAAGGAGTGGTCCCAAGGGACTGGGACATCACAGGGACCTTCAAGGAACACAGCTAAGAGGTGGCCTCCCCACGGAGACCACCTCTGGAGAGTTTGCTGGGCCTGGTGTGAGGGGGTCTGGTATGGTTTCTAGTACTTTGTTAGGACCCTCATGTGAGTTCTCTACTCAGCTCCAGTGCTAGTCCTGACATCCTTCTGCAGAAGGGTAGTCAGTCGGCCACAGGGTCCTTAGTCAGCCCACCAGCCTATCCCAGATGCGCCTTCCCAGTGCTGTCCTTTTCAGCAGGTACAGACACCTTCTCAGGCCTACCTAGGCCCAGAACCTTTCCAGGCTTGTGGTACCCAACACTGGCTGCTGAACAGAGCCCTGAGGAGGATGGAGCCTCCTCTGGTCCCCAGTGGCTCCCCTGTGACTCGTTGGGCATTACCCAGGGCTTTAGACCTCCTCTGGGTGGGATTAAGAGTGGTTTCATTATAATATTTAGAGCCTGTAAGTACCTGTTGTGAGGCATTTGCTTTCTGGGGAACAAAAATCATTTGAAAAGAAAAAGAGCTTGGAGTGAATCACTGAAATCTGCAAAATACGTAAACAACATTCAATTAAGATGACAATCACACTGCCATTAGTCACCACCCTATTCTGGGCTGCCCTGTGGCGTTTTCCCAGGAACCCTGCCGCCCTGGGCTCTGCAGGTCCATTCCGCTCCACTCTGACTCTGCAAATTTCTAGTTTAAGTGGATTATTGCAGGAAGTGGCCCAGAACGCCAGACCAGTTTCCTCAGAGGAAACAGCGAATCCGGCCTGCTTGCTCTCAGCTGCCAAACCTTCTCCCTAAAAGAGGTTTCCCCTTGCCTTTTGAAAATGCTACCGTGTTGGACCTGTGCTTCTTGGGTCAGCGCAAATCTCCGTGCTTCAAACTGCTGCTCGTTGGAACAAAGCCCCTTGCTAGGGCAGGAAAGGGGTGGGAAGGAAGCCTCGGGGATGGCGGGGGGGGGGGGGGGGGGGGGGGGGGGGGGGGGGGGGGGGGGGGGGGGGGGCAAGGCAGTCAGTCCTTTCCCTCTCAGCCTAAAGCTCCTCCCATCAAAGGGATCACTGACATGATAATCTTAGGGAAAACCCAGTATCATCCCAAGCCTGTGCCCAGACAGTCCACGGACCTCTGCAGCTGGCCTCCATCAGATCAGAAGGGGCACCCCCCAGGCTAGCCCGCGGTGGAGGTGTGCTCCCTGCCTCCCTGGGCCTGGACTGGAAACTGTGACAGAGGTCAGGAGCCTGGTGGGCTCAGAGAACTGGGGAGCCCATAAAATGTGCCAGGATGTCAAGTAGAGAGGACAGTGCAGGTGCTCCCATGAGGCTGTGGTGCAAGCTGGGCCAGCATCACCCACCCTCGAAGGAGGCTGGCGGTCCTAGGCTGGTGCTAAGGAAGATGAGCAGGGATTCCGAGCTTCTGGGGCTGTTGTGTCAAAGTCTCACAGTGTGAGGGCTTCAGATGGCAGAAATGCAGTCGCACAGTTCTGGAGATCAGAGGTCTGAGGTCAAGGTAGGGCTGGTTCCTTCGGGAGGCGCCTTCTAGCCTCCTCTAGCTTCCTCAGGTTGCTGTGATCCCCAGTGTTCCCTGGCTTGTGGCCGTCCCCTTTGAGACGAGTGGGTTTCAGTCTTTTTGATAAAATATATAAAAGTTATTGAGGATGCTCATTTGGGCTCAACACGGGTACTGGCTGGGTGCTCAGGGCTGGGGCCTGGAAGGCAAGAGTGAGCTGTGAAGCCACCCCAGGCAGGTGCCCACCTTTGGGACACCCATGCTGGTGCTCCCAGGGCCCTCCCAAAAGGTGCCAAGCCTTGGATGTGTAACCCTTTTATGCCACCTCTGTGAAAGCTGCCTGCCTGTGGCACCCCAGTCCTTTCTGGGGTCTGTATGCACCAGCCCGTGCACAAGACAGCTGTCTATAGGAACTGGGAAGAGTGCCCTCCCTGGTTGGGACTCCCCCGCAGCTCACTGCCCAGGGGCGTTGGTGGGCTTTCTGCATGCTCAGTACCTGCCACCCACCAGGAGCAGTCAGTGATTGCAGAGTACCCACAGGGAGGAGGAGGAGGAGGAGGAGGAAGAAGCAGGGCCAGGATCCAGGCCTCCTGAATTTTTGACCTCTGTTTTCTAAAACATTCTGAGCTCCACCAAAACTCTATGCAGGTGGCAGCCCTGTGAGGTGCTGGCCGCGTAGGGGCTCACTAAGGTCCTTTCCTGGAGCCCTACGCTCTTCCTTAGTGTACCCAAAAGGCCCCCAAAGACATAGCCACTTGAGCATCACGGTGGAGGATAAAAGTCTCTGAAGGTGTAATTAAACTCAGGTCTTGAGATCATGAATTCAGGTGGATCCTAAATTAGTAACAGGCGTCCTCATGAGACACAGAAAAGACACAAGCAGACACAGGGAATGAGGCCTGCATCCCTGCCCCTGCCCAGCCCGTCTCTCCTCAGCCCTGCGGGAATGAGCTTCTGCAGAGCCGCGTTTCCTGGCTTAGCCACTGTCGTTACCCTTAGTGTGATGGGCTGACCGGTGTCCTCCTTCCGTTCTGCGCTCTGAGGGGTGGGGCTGAGTCTTCTGCCGGAAGTAACCGGACTTCCCCGCCTCCCACATCGAAGTATGTGTCTCAGGAGACGGACAGGCTGTGCTGCCCGCGGGCCTTGCTGTGACAGCCAAGCCCGAAATGCCGCTCACTATGAGCAGGACGAAGTGTCAGCTGCACAAGGCCTTCGAGCCAAAACCAGGTGGGCCGGCGGCCTGCTGCGGCTGACACTTATTTTCATTCTGAATTTTTCAACCGGCTTTCAAAATAATAATTTAAAAAATGGTTGTGAGGAGCTCAGGAAAAATTCCCTCCCAACCTAGCGCCGCAGAGCAGCCGCAGCCATACCCGGCTGGCTGTATGCTTTTCTCCGTCATTCCCAATCTGTGGCCCCTCGGGGATTCCTCATCCTCCTCCTTGCAGGCTGGGGAGCGCACAGGGCTCTCCTCCACAAGGCAGAGCGGGGCGATGCAGAGGCTTCAGTGTAGTTTGCGCCCCGCACAGGTTCCACTCAGTCTGTGGTGCCAGACTAGATCATTTCTTCAGCACCCGTGGCCTTGCAACCAGAGCCTGCCCAGGGGGCCTGTGCCTCACACACTGTCAGAAGTGCTTTCTGCCTGGCCCACTTGTGCCAAGACACTGCACATGGCCCTGCCTCCTGGGACCTCCAGCAACCTGGACAGACCAAGTGAGGGTTCCTGCCTTCATTCAACAGGACTGAGTCTCAAGGAGGAGTCTAGGGATAAGCCTTGAGTCAGGACAGGGCCCAGGTAGGTGACCTTAGGGCCACACTCTAACACTGCAGGGCTCCCGGTCTCAGAAGGAAGGGCCTCGAAGGGGCAGAAGTGGTATCGTTCTGTGCACAGCATGCAGGCCACAGCTTAAACTGAGGGTAACTGGTCAGCTGACCTAGACTGTTACTGTCCTGAGAGACCTAGGTGGCCAGCACCAGCTCCTTGTAAGTGAAAGGAGGAGGCAGAACAGCTCAGACATCCATGAAAGAGTTTCAGAAATTTTGCGGGCTTTGAGAACGGAGGAAGGGAGAGCAAGAAGGCCCGAAATGAATCCTCGGTGGGGCCTTCGGAAGGGATTGCTGCTGCTGACAACTTGCTTGGCCTTGACTCACTGAGCCTCAGGCCCAGCCTCTCTGAGCTCAAGAGCTGTCAGAGAATCAGTCTGTGCCATTGTGAGCCCCGAGTGTGTGGCCAAGAATCACAGGGACCACCGGAAGTCGAAACTCGTCCTGTGTCCTCACACTTCTGTTGCCCTGGCTTGGCCCGGCCCCCAGCGTCCCTGTGCTCTCCGGAGGCCAGAAACGCAGGTACAGTCAGTGTTGGGAACTTTCCAAGGCTTCCTCTAAATCTTCTGTGAGGTTTTGGCCACAAAAGGGTGGATCCCTGGGCACTGAATGGAAGTTTGTCACTAGGAAATAATCAGTGGCAGAATGTGGAAGTGGTGTGGCTTTGGTTCGCTCGTTACGCCCTGGCTTTGCTTAATGGAGGACTTTGTGAGCTCCCGGGTGCTGCAAAGCAAAGTGTCAGGGTTATGGAGGGCTTGCGGTTTCCCCTTCGTGACCAACCTGTCTCTAAGGTTACTTTCCAAGTTCTGAAAATGGGCTCCAGTTGCTGGAGAAGGTGGTAGCAGGTAGGGTACAGAGAAGAAGCCTGAACCAACGAGGTTCTACCCAGGCAGGGGTGGTGGGGAAGGTGTTTGGGAATTGGTTCCCCAGATGTTGGCTGAGGTCTCTACCATCATCCCAACGAGAGAAATACAACGCACTCCTTGCCAGAGTGTCGGCGTGGCCGCCTAGAGGTGGGTCCCTTGGGTAACACAGGTTCCAGATAGCACCTTCATGTGTCCTCCCGCCTGCCTGCCCCAGGGTCCCTGTGTGTGAGGTGTTGCTGGCCCTTCAGCACATGTGTGGGGCCCCTTGCTCTGCTGAAGTTGACCTGGACTCAGTGGAGGGAAGCGCATTCTGGAACCCTGGTGCAGGGGACAGGGGTGGGGGGACTCATTGCTTGGGCAGGGAGGAAGGCATCTCTGAGGAACAGGACCCGCAACAGGGAGCTGTCAGTGGCCAGAGGCAGGAGGGCCTGCCTAGGACACAGGCCAGAACTTTGTGCCTGAGGCTGCCAGCTGAACAGAGGGGCTGGAGCAGAAGGTCACCTGATAGGTGAGCTCAGGAGTCTTCCTGAGGTCTTGCCAGTGCTTATGAAGAGGGCTGGGGCTCCCTAGAGCTCTGTCCTGGGCGTGACATCGCACATAATTGAATAGACACAAGATCCCAGCTCGGGTGTGCGATGTCTCCGCAGTCCGTGTGAACAATCACAGTACTGGGTGTATCCAGGACGGGAGTCTCAACTTGGTGATATTCATACATACCTGACTCAGTTTCCCTGACTTGGTGGCCACAGCAGTGGCCGACGTTTTCACATTTGACCTCATCTTTGGCCCTTTTCCTTCAGAAGGGCTGAGAGCCAGGCAGGTCCCCATGCAGGCTCAGGTGTGGGTCTGGACCTGGTTGAGAAGAAGTTTCAGGAACCGAGAGGGCCATCTGAGGGTCTGAAGTGGTTGTAGCGAAGTCTCCGGCTGTGGCACAGCAGCCTTCTGAGCCCTTGGCCAAGGACAATGCCAGGTCATAGCTGAATCCAAGCTCAGAGCCGTGCCCGTACCCCTCAGACAGAAAGCCAGGGTTGTCCCCGCAGTGGCCAGGCTCCCTGACTCAGCCCACAGGACTGCTCTGACCTCATCTCGCCTGACCCTGCTCCACCAGCCCTGACGCACCATCCGTACGCAGCCCCTGGGCTCTGAGCTGTCCCTGCTGCTCAGGTGACTTCCCCTGTCTCCTTCCTGTCCAGTCAGATGCTTGTTTGTCAGTGAGGCCTTCCCTGGGGACCGTGTGACAAGCCCTGCTTCTCTATAGCAGCTGTCACTCACTGTGTGAAGTTCTACGTCTGTGCCGTGTTCCCGTGTTGTAACTTCTCCCCTAGGAAGTGTACTCCTCAACAGCTTCAGGCCGCGCGGGGAAGGCCGGCAGACCTTGAGCTGTCCCCTTTCCTTTGCCTGTCCAGCTCACACCCTTGCTGAGTGCCTGCTGCATCACATATGTAGATGGAGTCCTGGGGCAGCAGCTCGCAGCGTCACTTTCGCGCTGCCTTGGGAAGAGGCAGTGTTCTGTGTGGGGATTTAATCTTACTTAGGACACAAGATAGCCAAGGCTCTCCTTGCACCGGCTGCTTCTTAAGTACCTGGAACTCAAAATAGGCTACGTGTCAAAATGGCATATCTTTAATTCCTTTTTTAAAAAAATAAAATCTTATTTATTTGGTACAGGGTCTCACTGTGTGGCTTGGACCCGTTGTGATCCTCTTGTCTCAGCCTCCCTAGTGCCGGGCTTACAGGCGTGTGCCACCATTCCCAGTTTCAGTGGCCGGCATGGCATGCAGTACCACGGATTGAACCTGGGTCCTTGTGCTTGCCAGGCAGGTGCTTAGACCGCCAAGCTGTCTCCCCAGTCCTCCTTTACCTTCTCGACTCTGTGGTGCGCAGTGATGCCTGACTTGAGCGAGAACATTTGAAGAGCATTGGATGGATGTGAATGTTAGCTGTCAGGTTTGACATGGCGTGACTCCTGGTGCCAGGCTGGGCTGAGGTACCAGGAAGCCAGCTGAGGAGCTGGGCCGCCCTCCGTCGCACTTTCTCCAGTGACACTAAGAGTCAAGTGCCTGGTCCTGGTGTCCGAGTTTCAGTGTGCGGCGATGTTTGCCGGTTTTGTATTCTTTCAACATGTATCTGAGCACTTGTTCCTGTTCAGTCTTAAGGACTGAACTCTGCCCTCCAGGGAGCTAGAGGCTGATAGTGACATAGCAAACACTGAGCTTTGGGCAGAGGTGGCCCTTTCTTTCCACAAGGCCAACCTAAGGCATGTGGGTTTCTCTTCTAGGTTTTTGCGAGATCCTAAAGAGGTAGCCAGCAAGCAACACAAAGTGTGTGCTAGGTTGCTCCAGGTTTAGCTGTCCCAGGTTCCCCTTGGCATAGAAGTGCCCTCGCCTGCCCAATCCCTTGCCCATTTGAAGGTTGTCACTGTTCTTTCCTATAGTGTCCACAGGCGCGGGGTGAGGCATGAAGTGGATTTCCATCTGAGTTTGGTCTGTGTGGTCAGGAACCACCATCGCTGTTGGGAGTGGGCTTGATGATGGCCCGGGATGTGGCATCTGTGTGTGAAGTGCAGTGGACTGCGTTTCAGCAGCTGGGACATCCCGTTTGTGCTCCTGGCTAACGCCTGCAGAGTAAGCCCATTTAACACCCCGGGGTGACAGTCCACCGAAGGAGGCGTGCCTTGCTATTGGCCTTCCCATTGCAGGCCACAGTCCTGCTCAGAGAACAGCTTGAGGCATTGCGCTGCAGCTGGGCCCACCCAGGCTCAGAGCTCCCGGGAGACCTGATCAGGCCCCAGGAGAGCCTGAACAAGGGAGAGTCCAAGGGTCTCCTCCTCCTTGGCCTAGGTCAGGGGCCTGTGGAGTGGTACCTCAAGGGCTTTGCTCAGTTTCCTTCCTGCGCCCTCAGACATTTGTCCAATGGAGAGTCCAGCTGTGTCCCCTCAATGTAGGCTCAGAAGTCTGGAGAGGGAATATTTCAAGAACGCATGTGCATGAGCAGATAATTAGGCTTTGCCCAGTGCCTGTGACTTTTGTCTTCACCTTTTCCTTAGTCTGCATTTCTCTTATCAGTTTGGGAAGTCATGGAAAAAAAAAATGCAAGTTAAATATGGCTGTTCGGCATCCTTCTGGCAGGTTCTGGGTTTGTGTCCCTGTTCCCAGGGCAGTCATCCGTGAGATTTGTCTTATCTTAGGGACAACATTTGGGCCATTTTTGAAAACAACATCACTATCCTCTCTATAGAAGCTCTGCCGGGACCCAGAGGTCCCTCGCTGACTGTGTTTGCCAACCGAGACTCGCCCCTCCCGCTGCTCTTAGATAGGAGACGCTTCATCTCTTAAATGTGGGGAAGGGCCTGGCAAGGACCAGGCAGGAGCAGGGCAGGACATCAGTTGTGACCTCCCCTCTGTCCCCTGTAGTCTCCTCTGCATGCCCACTACAGCCCACCACCCCACATCTGCCCCCATGGGTCTGTTCCCCCCAAGCTTTAGTCCTTGGAGGACTTTGCACTGTGCAGGTTCTGGGGGGTGGGTACCTTTGGAGGCAGGAAGTGAAGCATCTCTGGGCTGGGTCTTCTTGGGGCCCCTGCCCTGGTTGGGGCAGTTTCAAGCAGAGCTTTTTATGAGACCTGGCAGCCTGCAGGGAACCTGGCTGGCTTTGGGCACTTTGTCAGGTTTGTGCTGGCAGTGGGTAGACACTAAGGCTCAGACCCTCAGCCCCAGCCAAATGCTGCCGTTGTGCCCCGCGGTCATCAGCACTCAAACTTAGCCTTTCTTGGGCTCAGTGTGCGTATAAGCAAGGTGCTGGTGCGCATGCTTCAACCTTGGAAACCACATCCATGGATTATGAAGGTCACTATCTCTGACTGACAGGAATATTTAGGTTTCAGAGGCAGACAGAAACCACCCAGTGCTGCATCCAAACCCCATGATCATCGGTCACCGGGGCAGGCCCAGGACCACTGGTATAGGGCAGGATCTGTCACCAGACATCCTTGTGGGAACATGACAGAAACCACAGCCAAGAAGTCGCTGCCTATGCTCTCAGCCACCAGTAGGGACGTTTTCGTTTGTCAGGGCTCAGGGCTTGCTTCCAGTTTGTGCCCATCCCAGGCAGGCCACTCTGCATAGTTTACACTAAATAGTGAAGCGTGGCGTCCTAGCGTGGCATTATGCAATGTGGGCTTATCATTAAAAGCCTTTATGCGTGTCAGTTCTTTTTTTTTCCTTTCTCTCTTTTTGAGACAGGGTCTCACTGTGCAGTTCAGGCTGGCCTTGAGCTCACTTTTGTAGCCCAAGCTGGTCTTGATCTCTTGCACTGATCCTCCTGCCTCAGCCTCCCATGTGCTGGGATTACAGCACTGTGACCACTTGGCCATCTGTTGGGCTTACCCGTGCATGCCTGGAAAGTTGCTGGATGTCTGTCCCTGTTGCTATAAATCACATTGCCATGAACCTCTTTGGACACATAGCCCCTATATATTGGGGACCTTCCCAGGAGAGGAAGGTGTGAGTACCCCTCAGTGATGGATCCAGAGGCCTGGCCTCAGACTGACACCTGTAAGCTCTGGAGTTGAGTGAGCCATCTGTGGGCCTCCCTGCCTGCAGCCCCAGAATCGTCCACGTCCTCCAGTCTTCCTGGAGACCACAGATTGCAGAAGCTCTCAGAAATGGCTCTGGTCCCCTGAGTCACCTGTCCTGAGATGCTTTTCCTGGTTTTAAGAGGGATGGAATGCCGGTTCTGCAGCCCTGATTTTATGCCCGACCTCCTGGTAAGATCCCTCTGGAGGTCTCTGTGATTCTGACTGACATTCCCTGGCCACAAGGGACCCCAGGCACACAAGTCTTCTCGTTTAGCGCTTCTCACCTTTCTCCTCACCCTGCCCCTCTTTGCCAACCAATTAGTGGTGTATTAGCGATGTCAGCACTGCTCGTTGACAGTGGCAGTTAAATGATTAGAGGACGTTGAGTCTTAAGGGCTGTGCAGGGCCCCTGTCATCACAGAGAGTTCTTGTGGAGGGGACAGTGGCCCTGTGCTTGGCAAGGGCTTTCTGCGTGCACTGCTTTGTGCTAAGCAGATTTTCTCATGCATTCTCTAATGGTCCAAGCCATGCATACCCTGCTTATCTGGGTCCCAGGAAGGAGGTACTGGGGCTCAGGAAGGTGGGGTACCTACCTAGCCTATGGTTGGTCAGGGGCCAGGGCACTGGTGCAGGGCCCCCAGCATTGCTCAGCCTGTCTCATGCTTAGGCTCCCACCTGGTGCCCTTCGGCTGGGCCTTACCTGTCTGCAGATGGTAACCAGTCACAGCCTTTCCTAGTCCAGGCTGGAAATCTTGGTAGGCTGCAGAGCTGTTTTTGTTCCGACCCTTCTGAGGCTGTCCTGCATCCATAGAGATGGCAGTACTCCCTTACCACCTCTGTCCTGTCCTAACTCAGGGTTGTTCCTGGATCCCCTCCCTGAGACTGGGTCTTGCTGAGTGAGAGCAAGGATCCTGTGTCTGTCTGCCAGGATGTCTGGGTGTCACAGGGCAGTGTTCGGTGTACACAGGGGAAGAAGGCCAGGCAGAAAACACAGTGCACAAAGGATACCCTGGGCAGATTCTGGTGGAGGGAACCACAGCACTCCCACCGGCGCCCCCGCCTGGTGCAGCTGAGACGCCTCCCCCCTCCAGGTGTGCATCGTGCAGAAGCGGGACACGGAGAAGATGTACGCCATGAAGTACATGAACAAGCAGCAGTGCATCGAGCGCGACGAGGTCCGCAATGTCTTCCGCGAGCTGGAGATTCTGCAGGAGATTGAACACGTCTTCCTGGTGAACCTCTGGTGAGCTCAGCCCGCCTGCTACACAAGGGTCTGCTGCTGCTGCTGCTGCTGCTGCAGCAGCTGGACAGGGGGCCATCGCCTCTCCCGACTGTCCCACACCGTGCTGCTGGGGTCTCAGGGCTCTGGGATGCCTCGGTTCCCACACACCTTCCTTGCCCGCTCCTGTGCCTGCCAGAAGCCCAGGGCTGGCAGCAATGGAGATGCGCCGCCTGCTGGAGAGCTCAGGGGCTGACTTTGAGTTTCTTCTTCCTGGCCCAGGGGTCTTCCCTGGTGACTGCTGGTGTGGCCCCTTGCTGTGTTCTGTGGACGCCCTTCCAGAGGCGCGTGGCTCCCAGGCTTCCCGTGGAGCTCAGGGAGCGCCTGACCCAGCAGTCTTGGGCGGCTCAAGTGCCCTTCTGTCCCCAGGCCCTGCGCTTCCTTTAGCCGACCTTGCAGGAGGCACGTGGCTGCCACCATGGATCATGAAAAATAGGCATCTTCTGTTGCACAGTGTGCCAGGGGCAGCTATTTTAGGGACTGGCTCAGAGCCCAAACCTGCCCTCTGCCCATGTGTTACCTGGGGTCAGCACAGTGGGATACGGGACTTGACCACAGACAGTGGCCATTTCCCAGAGACCACATAATGTGGTTCAGGAATAGTGTTGCATGGCTTCTGTCTGTAGTGACGGGACAGTGGGACTGGACTGAGCTGGGGTGGGAGCCTGCCCTTGCTGAGCAGTGGGCAGGGACCAGAGTGCTGATCAAGGCCTTGGGGCTCAGGCATGGTAGAACTTCAGCCGCCCTGGCTAAAGATCGCCTCGCCCCCTGCCCGCCCTGTGGCCTGTCCCCTTCGGTGTGTGGCCACTGTTCTCATTCGCTGGAACCCACTGGGTGCTGTTCCTTGCTCTTTGTTTCTAGGCAGGCCACAAAGGTGGGCAGGGAAGGCCAGTGTCTTCATGGTCTGTCTTGTTTTTAGTACCTTCGGGACAGCCGCTTTCAAAGTTAGTGACACCAAGTGCCCCTTCACCCTGCCCTTGCCACCTAGTGGCCAAGGAGGTCAGGCCTGGTCAGACCTTCTGCCTCACACAGGATGATGCTTCCCTGGTGGGCTAGCAGGACCGCGGTGCTCCCTGGGAGGCTGGGCCTGCAGTCCCCAGGGGACGTGTTCGTGTGGAGACTTCTATGAGGAAGGTCATGGAGTTCCTGCTCCTGGGGCTCAGGGATGCTGCCACCCTGGCCCTCCTGGGCTTGCCCGGCATGGTCCAGTGGTCAGGCACACAGGCTATGGGCTTGGCCTTCCGACCCAGCTGTGCACAGTACTGAGTTGCCTGTCCTTGTTCCCCTGGCTCAAGGAGCAGAGATGCAGCGGCCCCGTGCTAGCATCTGCAGCGTCTGGGCAGCTGAGCACTCGGTGCAGTGCTCCCCCCTCACTCTGTCCCTGCTGGTGACGTCTCCTGCTACCCTTGAGAGCCAAGAGCCGCTCAGGGTGGGGCTGCCATAGCCCCTGGGGAGCCCCCAGTGGGGGGAGTCTCTGCTCTCTGCCTCTCCTGGAGCCTGGCCTCCCGAGTCCTGCTCTGCGGCTTTTTCCTCCCCCCACACCACCCCACACCACCTGCTCCAGGAACCCTCCACAGGGAGCCTAGTGAGGCAGGTAGAGAGCTGTCACGTGAAAAGTCAGTGAGCGCTCGTGGTGGCTCCTTGAAAGAGCCAGCCGTGGAGAACTCCGAGTTACCTCCGAGAGCTTACACGCAAGAGCTGCCAAGCGGAAGGAGGTCTTTAGCGGATTTCTCCGCCACCACCCTTCTCTTCGTCAGCACCACACCACGCCCAGCCTCATCACCGCCGTCACCAGCATTTCACCAGCCTGTCCTCGCCACGAGCATTGCAGACATCATGAGCACCATCGCCGCCATCACACCTGCCGTGGCCACCACCATCGCCGTCCCCATCACAGTCCCCTACCGCTCTCATCCCTGCGGCCGTTCAGGGCCGGCCTTGTGCCCGGCGCTGTGCCAGGCATTTCCCCCACAGGCTCATTTCCTTCTTCAGCAGCACTCTAAAGTAGACGTCACGTTACAGAAGGCTGGAGAGACAGCTCAGTCGCATAAGCACCTGCCTGGCAAGTACAGAGTCTCTCAAGTTCCATGCCTGGTACTGCAAAAGCAAACACCTCATGTTACGCAAGAGGAAGCCAGAGCAGCTTCAGACAGCGCAGGGACGAGCACCTTGTGTGTCTTCTCTCTGCCTCTTACTCGGCAGCTCTGGCCTCCCAGCTGGGCTACCTCCAGGATGCGCTTTTCTGTCTTTTCCCAAGGTCTTAGTGCAGAGCAGCTTGGTCAGGGTGGAGTCGGTGCCTGCGGCAGGACTGGGAGGACAGGAATGTGGTGTGGTGCTGTGGTCCCCAGGCGGCTGCCTCAGTCACTGTCTCTGTTGCCAGGCTCAGATGCCCAGCATGTTTGACCTCGTGGAAGAGAACCTGTTCTGGCTGGCAGTCGTTTAGTCTGTAGTTGGCAGCTCCAGGTAGCGGCCCCACGGTAGGAGAGACTGGTAGGGTAAAGCTGCAAACCCCAGAGCCGCCCAGAAGCAGGAGGAGTAAAGGAACAATCGGGACAGAGAGAGCCCCTCTCTCTTCCACCCTGACCCCACCGCCTAAGCACAGTTCAGCTCTCGGCCCTCATGATGCGGTCACTTTCCAAATCCAGGAGGCCGAGGGCCACGTGTCAGGTGGGCAGGAGTGGGGGCCGGCTGTCCAGCCGTGCCCATGCCGGGCCCTCCTCTGGTGCCACAGGTACTCCTTCCAGGATGAGGAGGACATGTTCATGGTGGTAGACCTGCTCCTGGGCGGGGATCTCCGCTACCACCTGCAGCAGAACGTCCAGTTCTCCGAGGACACGGTGAAGCTGTACATCTGTGAGATGGCCCTGGCCCTGGACTACCTGCGCAGTCAGCACATTATCCACAGGTGTGTACACCTCACACCTCATGGGGGGGCGGGGGCCCGGACAGGGTGGGCAGGGCTGACAGCAACCTCGAACTGGGCCCTCGGAGGCCGTCAGCACCCCAGGGGACCCGCCCCAGCCTTGCTCGAGGGCCTGTTCCCCACCACAGCCCCTGGTTGTGCATCTGACCCCACAGCTGCACACCCTGTGTCTATGAAGCCACCCTCTGTGAAGCCAGACAGAGAAAGCCCGTAGGCCTCACGGGTGGACCGCAGGCCCAGCGGCCTTCTCCTGGTCTGTCTAACTGCAGGCTTCCATCTGCCTACCTACCATGTCCCTGGGGAATTCACACGTTTGCTTGAAGCAGATGAAATTAGGAAGCAGTTGAAATGAAGACTTAGAAACTGGGCTAAAATTCTGCAGCCATGGAGCAAAATGGAAAGATCTGTGTGATATAATTTAGCATTGAGTCAATCTGATTTTTCCGTCTCTGCTCTGGAGGCCGCTGCTGTCTGGACGTGATCCAGACACTGGACGGTCCCTGAGTGCAGGCCATGCGTCTGGAGCTCAGAGCAGGTTGAAGGCCAAGGCGGAGATGCTGAGCGCTGGGCTTCTGTGCAGCCCTGGGGCTCTGGCTGCCGGGCCCTCCTGGAGGTCCGGGTGAGGTGGCTCTGCTGTGTTCCCCAGGAGTCTCAGGGTACACGTACCCTTCTGTGTCCTGTTCCAGGCATTCTGTCGCAGGGCCTCAGAAGGTGGGGAGCAGGAGGCTCCCATAGCTGGCTTCCAGTGCTATTGGATAGGGGTGTGGGGGGAACTTCCGCTCCCCTCAGAGGGCTGTCAGGCCCCAGTGCTGTGGCAGAGAGCGAGCCAAGCTTGCCGGGCCCGTGGGTGGCACCTTGGAACCTCTCTGTGCCCGAGAGCAGGGCAACAGTGGGTTGGCTTCAGGCCTTATTCTTCCTCCTTTTGGCCCCCTAGAGACGTCAAGCCAGACAACATTCTTCTGGATGAACAAGGTGAGAGGCAGGGGTACAGGGGGCCCCGGGAGGCCCCAGGGGAGAGGTTGCGCCTCCATACGGGGATACAGATGCAGCTCTGGACGGTCACGCCTATGGCCCTCTCTCACAGGACACGCACACCTGACCGACTTCAACATTGCTACTATCATAAAAGACGGGGAGCGGGCGACGGCACTAGCTGGCACCAAGCCTTACATGGGTAAGCTCAGGGCACGCACCTCAGCGCCGGGCCACTCCTGGCTACACCGTGGGCCAGTCCTCATCTCCTGTCCCCCATCAGCCCTGTGGGCTTGGGCCGTGGCTGGTGAGCTTACATACACTAAGCTCCCAAGTCCAAGTCCCAGCAGTGGTGATGGGGTAAACTATAGAGTCGTATCTGATGTGGGGACTGCAGAGCCGTGAAATACAAGGACAAGATGGCCCCCACACGAGCATCAGAGCTGTGGAGCTGCAGTTGAACCAGGCTCGCTGGTTGCCCAGGATGCCGGCTGCCGGGGGAGGTTTTAGAAGGGGGTTGGGCCCTTCCCCAGTGAGTAGGGGGTAAATAGAGCCACTCGGGGCGCTTCCGATCTAGCGCTGGGCACCCAGGCTTGGGCGTGACTGCGCAGGCACAGATGACGGTGGCCAGCTCAGCTGCTCTCCCTCTCTCCCTCCCTCCCTCCCTCCTTGCCTCTCTCTCCGTCTCCCTCTGTCTGTCTGTCCTTGTCTCTCTGTCTCTCTCTCCCCCTGCCCCTCTGCCTCTCCTCCCGCCTTTTCTGAAAGCTCCGGAGATCTTCCACTCTTTTGTCAATGGTGGGACCGGCTACTCCTTCGAGGTGGACTGGTGGTCAGTGGGGGTGATGGCCTACGAGCTGCTGCGAGGATGGGTACGGAGTACTGTGGCTGCCACTCAGCCCCCAGACCCCAGCGGGCTGTTTCCCCTATACCTGGGTGACTGAGAGGCAAAGAGAGACAAGCGTGTCCCTCCCCACACCCTCAGAGAGAGCTTTCAGTGAGGTGTCTGGCTGAAGGCTTGTTCCCCGAGTAAGTAAAGGAGAGGTGCATTGGTGGCCAGTTTCTTAGTCAGGGCAGAGCTTCTAGTGTGGGGAAGGGCTCCTTAGAACCTGGTGCAAAGTGGGCATGCGTTCCCATGTTCTTGTCCCTGGAAGTGGGTAGTGCCCCGGGCCTTGTGCTTAACTGCCCTGCGACCAACCCACAGGCCCCCAGCCCTTGGAGGGCAGCTCCGGGCCCCTGGGGGCACTATGCCTTTTAGCTAAATGGGATCCAGGCTGTGGTGCGAAGCTTGGCCAGTGCAGGCGCCCCCTGCTGGGGCTCTCCCGTGGTCACAAGTTCCATGCCAAGCTGTGCCGGCCCGTGGGGTGGGGATGGGAGCGCAGGATGCTGACGCCTGTGCCTGGCGCTGTTCTGGAGGTGGTGGGGGTGAAGAGCACCCGGCACAGCGCCTCCCTGCCCGCAGAGGCCCTATGACATCCACTCGAGCAATGCCGTGGAGTCGCTGGTGCAGCTCTTCAGCACGGTGAGCGTCCAGTACCTGCCCACGTGGTCCAAGGAGATGGTGGCCCTGCTGCGGAAGGTGAGTCTCCCCTTGTGCTACGCACCAGGAGGTCCACGCTGCTCAGGTCCCTCCGCCAGCTTAGGGCAGCACCCCCTGTGCAGGGCAGGCGTGTAGCTGTCCCTTCCTGTGGGCTCAGACCTCTTCACGAGTGCTGTGCTAGCACCCTCCCCAGGCAGCAGCACGGAGACCCCGCGGGCACGGAGCACATACCTGGCTCCTGCATCTGTGTGGGTTGAGGTCCAGCGACGGCCATGCTGTCGTGTTCTCGCGGTGGGCCTGCACTGAGCTGCCGCTTGCACTGTCACCTGTCTAAGCCTCACAGGGGATCTGCATGCCAGGATGCTGGGGTACACACTTGCCGTGCACCATGGAGTCAGGCCACCTGCATGCCGCCGCATGTGGGAGAATGGGTGTGAGCCAGGCTGGGTCAGGTGGGGGCCCTCTGCGCGACCCCTCTGCGCAAGTCTGGCCAGCCCTCCTGAGGAGCAAGCAAGGAGAGACCGGGTCCCCTGTGCACCTCTCAGGGCCTGGTTTTGACTCTTAGCAGTGGGCAGGGCTTGAGCTGAGCAGGGACTCAGAGCCGAGGCATTGTATCCAGGACGCGTCCATGCACGATTCAGGACTGGACTGGGGCTCACTTGGACAGCCATCTTGAAATATGATGGCGGGTGCTTCCTAAGGAAGAATCTGAGGGCCACATCCAGAGTGGCATAGAAACTACACCTACCAGGCCTGCCAGCTGTTATGCAGGCAGGAAGTGTGAAGCGTTGTGACCCCGCTGGCCCAGGCCAGCCTGAGTGTCTGGGGTTATCCAGGCATGGAGCTTCTGTGCTGGGCTGGAAGTGCTGTTCGCACTGGTTACCGCCACACGCAGTTATAAGGTAGCCTTAGCCAGGCCTCTGCTGCCACCTGCTGGGAAATCGTGGTAGGACACCCTGCCCATTCTCTACCCATGGCCATCAGGACTGCTAAATGAAATTGTCCTTGGGTCACATTGCTGGCCTACGTTTCCAGTGTTCATGCCTAGCATACCTTTTGGGGTGCTCTGGGCTGGGATAGGTGGCTTCTCTCCTGTAAGGAGGACACTGACCCGGAGGCCAGCTGACATTAGGCCTTGTTACAGCTCCTCACTGTGAACCCTGAGCACCGATTCTCCAGTCTCCAGGACATGCAGGCGGCCCCGTCACTGGCCAACGTGCTGTGGGATGATCTGAGCGAGAAGAAGGCGGAGCCGGGCTTTGTGCCCAACGTAAGCTTCTGCACCCAAACGGGTGGTGTCAGGGCCAGGGGCGGTGGCACTGCCTGGCCGGCTTAGCACCCTGTCCCTCCACAGAAAGGCCGTCTGCACTGCGACCCTACCTTTGAGCTGGAGGAAATGATTCTGGAGTCAAGGCCCCTGCACAAGAAGAAGAAGCGGCTGGCCAAGAACAAGTCTCGGGACAGCAGCAGAGACAGCTCCCAGTCGGTGGGTGCTGGGCACAGGCTGTTCTCTGCCACCTGTGTGTGGCGAGTCAGCGGGTGGTCCTCCCCACGTCCTGAGCATGGCTTCCTTCCACCTACCCAAGCACCCCTCTCCCTTCCCATTCCTGCGGCCTTTGACCATCTCACCCCTGAAGTAGGCTCAGGCGAGCAGTCACGTGGGAAGCCCTTGCCCACACGCTTAGGTGCACAGGCAGTGAAGGGGTGTTGGTGTCCAGCGTGCTGGTGCCCAGGTGCATTGATGCCCAGGCACAGTGGCGTCCTGAGTTGGCAGGGACTGACATGACGGAAATGCCCTTGTGTCTCGGTTCTGGATGTTCAAGTCTACCATTAAAGCATCAGCTGAGCTCTGCTTTCTTGGAAGGCTCTGGAGGAAGGAAAACTCTTCTGCTTTTCTTTTCTTTTTTTAAAAAGAATTTTATTTATTTAACTTTTGTTTGTTTATTTATTTTTATGGCCAACTCAGCCTGCCCTGAGGGCAGGGCTGGCGCAGCATGTGGTGCCGGGGATCGAACCGTGGTCCCTACAGCTGCCCAAGCTTTCCTAAGCAGGTGCTTTAGACCACTGAGCCATCCTGCCGGGCCCTCTTCTGCTTTTCTGGTGGGGCTGTGGACCCTGAGTATCTACAGGCACAAGGATGGCATCTTCCTGTCTCTGCCTCCACTGTCCCAGGGATCTACTTCTCTTCTCATAAAGCCACCAGTTGGATTCAGGACACGTCCTGTTCTGTTATGATCTTAAGTTGATGACAGTCACAAAAACCCTATTTCCAAGCAATGGGTTAGGAACTGTTCTTTTTTTTGGGGGGACAGGGGTCACAGTGCAGCCTGTACAGTGGCATGGCTGATGTGCAAAGAGCAGCTGTGGTTACGAGTGTTGATTCAGGTGGCAGTGGTGATAGTGGATATGATTAGAGTGGTCCCTTGCTCCCAGATCTGAGCCTGGCTAGTGGAGGGCATGCTGTGGTGCCCAGGCCTCCAACTCCTAGGCAGACTCCCCAGGCCTGCTGAGCCTGTACTGGTCTTCAGCATATGGATGTATGTCTCCTCTTCGCTGATGGGAGGCACAAGGTTGGGAGTACTCCCTGTATGCCGTAGGTTTTCAGAGATTTTAGGTCTGGGTTCCCCTTCTCCTTGCTGCCAGGCTGTTGTTGTCGACCCCTGCTGTCTATGGGTGGAATTGCAGGCAGAGAGCCACAGGGTGAGGCGATGTCACCAAATGTTTGGGAGGTTCTTGCTGGGTCTTCTGCTTTGCCATGATTAGATATTTAAGTTCCATTCAGTTGGTATCTCTAGATACAGGGCTTTAGGGTGTAAAACCTGGCGGAGGTTGGGGGCATTGATTCTTATGAAGGAACCCAGAAACAGAGCCCAGCTGGCCACACTGACCTCCTCTGGAGGCCGTGGCTAGGAACAGGTGAGGTTGGGCACGGTGGCTGCGTGGGACTTGGCATCTCTTGGGTCACTTCGTGGCAGAAGTTTTTCTCCAAGGGTGGCAGAGATGTTCTGAAAGGCAGCCTGCTGAGAACATCCCAGCATTCTGTTGGAAAATTAAGAACTTCAAGATGAAAGGGTTTTGTTTAATAGTGTTGCTTTGATATTGCTCACTTTCTAGCATATTCCCGTGGTTGAGAACCCACGGCTGCCGTCTGATTTTGAAACTTTTTCATTTAAAAAGTCCCTGTGTTAGCAGTCGTTCCCAGTTCCTCTCTTCTTTCTGCCAGAGGTCCGCGGCAGCCCTCACCTGCCTTCTCTCACCGTGGAGTTGCCCGTTCTAGACATTTAATAGAAATGCGTCCTCCGGGATGTGGTCCTTGGGCTGGCCTCTTCTCGTGGGGTGGTGACTCCAGGGTCGGTCCATGCTGTTCTTCTCGATTGCTAAGGAGTATTCTGTTTCTATGTTGTGCTTTACTTAGGGGTGTCGCCTGCTATTTTTGTCGGTGCCTTCCTCAGGTGGTGAGCATCCGGTCCGCTTCCATGTTGGGCCTGTTGTACACCAGGTGGCCTCGAACGCGCCTCTGCGCCGGTCCTGGTGAGGACGGGTGCCTGGGTTGTTCTGGGGGCGCACCTGGGCACCATGCCGCACTTGTTCAGTCTGTGCTTCCAGGGACCACCGCGCTGCTCAGCAGCAGCTGCCCCGCTTGGTGTTCCCGCCAACAGCACGAGGACTGGCACCTCCACCTACGCCCCTCCCCGAGCTGTTGCCCGGCTTGCTTGCTTTTAGCCGTTGTACGGAGTGTGAAGCGCTTGGTTGCGATTCACGTTTCCTTAACTAATGAATGATATGGAGCCTCACCCTGCTGCTGTGTGGGCACTTCTTGAGGCAACGCTTACTTAGATCCTTAAGAACAGGGCCGTCTTTCCAGATCCAACCTGACGAGGCCCTTTAAATGGTCCTTTTTAGGCCACTCATCCCTTGTTTTTGCTTGAACAGCTACTCTGTTTTCAACTGTTGTCTGCCGTGTTTATTCCTTTTTTTTTTTTTTCACCATGCAGCCTAAGTCTTGGGTTTTCATAAACTATTTAATATGGTTGCGTTCTATCGCATGTCTTAGCTCATTAATTATACTTCCTTTAAAAACATTTGGAGTGCTTGCTGTGGAAATCGCAGTATGCCTTCCACTTATGTAAGCCTTCAAGTGGCCCCTACTGCCTCGTGTGCAGTAGACGGGGTGCGTGATGAAGGGGTTCCCCAGTCTGCCCCTCCCTGCGCAGGATACTGCTGATCTTCTTTTCATTTCCTACGCTCTACAGTGATCCAGTGCGTCATTACTAGTATTGTTATAAACTGTTACCTTACAGATCATTTGAGAACAAAAATAGATTTTTAAAATCTCTACATACTCCCCTAATAGCATGCCTTTTTTTTTTTTTTTTTGGTCTTTTTGAGACAGGATCTCGCTATGCAGTTCAGGCTGGCCTTGAGCTCACTTTGGTAGCCCAGGCTGGTCTCCAGCTCACAGTGATCCTCCTGCCCCAGCCTCCCAAGTGCTGGGATTACAGGTGTGCGCCACCACGCCTGACTTAGCATACCTTTTTATGTAGGTTGAGTTTCTAACTTCTATCATCTTTTCTCCCTGAAAAGAAAAAATTTGGTCCTGAGAGTTGAACCGAAAGGCCTTTGCACTGAGCTACATTCCCAGCCCCCCCTTTTAAATTATTGATCATTGATTGATCAATTGATTGATTTCTATCTCTAAATTCAAACTTTCGACTCTCCTGCCTCAGCCTCTCTGAGCACTGGTGCCACAGCTGCGTGCCGCCACACCCAGTGTCAACTTCCTTCACCTTTCATACAGCACAGATCTACAGGGCTCATTTTTCTCCATTTTTATATATCTGTGAGAGTCTTTATTCTGCTTTGCGTTTGAAGGACAGTTTCACTGGATATGAATTCTCGGTTAAGTTTTTTCTTTCAGTGCTTTATTTTATCCTTCTTTCTTTTTCTGTAGTTTCTGATGAGAATTCTCACATAACTCTTTGATTGGCTGTAGGTAGGGAGTTTTTCCTCCTCTGGCTTTTTTTTTTTTTTTGGCTTTCTGAAATTGGAACGTGCCCAGGTGTGGACCCCTCCCCTCTTTGATTCTCGCTTACCCTGCATGCTGTTTGCTGAGCCTCCTGCTTGTCTAGGGTGGTATCTTGCATGAATTCCAGAAAATTCCCAGCCATGGTTACTTTAAGTATTTTGGATGCTCTGTTCTCTTTTCCTTCTGGTAGTCTAGTGACACATTTTACACCTTTTAAGATTGTGTCACTATTTTCAGATATTTAGTGCATTTTAAAAATTCTGTCTTGGGGCCAGGGAGATAGCTCCGTGGCACAAGTGCCTGCGTGGCAAGTGCAAAGTCATGAGTTTGAACCCTGGTCCCACCAAAAAAAAAAAAATAATAATAATAATAAAATAAAATAAATAAATAAAAAAATTCTGTCTTTGGGCCAGGGAAATAGCTCAGTGCAATAAGTGCTTGCCTGGTCCTAAGTTCGATCCCTGGAACCAGAAAAAAAAAAAAAAAAAAAATTCTGTCTCCATGTTTCCACTCGGGCATCTCCTCCATGTCTTCACGGTCCCTTCATGTTTGCCTGGCCTGCCCCAGTGCCTGCTGAGCCTGTCAGAGGCGCTGTTTGTGCTCCTGGCAGTGCCTTTTATTTCCTGCATTCCTGTCACCTTGCTGAACAGCCTGTCTGCTTTTGAGTTTGTTTATTTTTCTGTTGGAGCCCTCAGTGTTTGTTTGCAAATACTGTTTAAAATCCCTTTTCTAGTAATTACAACATCTGGGTCTTTTCTGAGTTTGACTGTGGCGTATGTTGTCTGTTTTCTGATTGGTTTGTTTTCCTCCTCCTCCTCCTCCTCCTCTTCCTCCTCCTCCTCCTCCTCCTCTTCTTCTTCTTCTTCTTCTCCTTCTCCTCCAACCCCCTTCCTCCTCCTCCTCCCCTCCTCCTCCCCCTCCCCCCTCTTCCTCCTTCTCTTCCTCCTCCCCCTCTTCCTCCTCCTCCCC